>CAUYPK010111343.1:0-28980 GCA_963574355.1 Loris lydekkerianus | reverse complement strand
GCCACTGGCCCGACCCTGTCACTCACCTCTTCCCCCGCCTTCTTTCCCTGCCCCTTCTCCACAATAAAAAAATAAATAAATAAAACTCCAAAAAAATAAAAAAAAAATAAAAAAAAAATAAATTCTTTTATTTCAAATTAATATTTGGGTACAAATTTTTAGGTTACATTGTTCTCACTTCCAAGGTAAAGTTCATGTTGTAGAAGAGCCCTTCACCCCAGGTTCATGCTGAACACACTTGCATTGTGCACATTAGGAGTGATCCCACCAATTGCCCTCCCTCCTCCTGCCAATAACCCTGCCTTTTCCCTTACACCTTCCCTTCTCTCTCTTTACCATTCCCTCTTGCTAGACTATATTTGTGTTTTATCATTCTTATAAACTTGTGATTGTTTATATATTGGTTTCATATTGGGATTGAATACATTTGGTATTTTTTTTCCATTCTTGGGATTCTTTACTAAGAATAGGTTTCAGCTCCATCTAGGCAAACATAAAAGAGGACAAGTCTTCATTTTTTCTTATGGCTGAATTATATATATATATATATATATATATATATATATATATATATATATATGCCATGGTTTGTAAATCCACTCCTGGGTTGATGCACATTTGGGTTGCTTCCACAACTTGGCAATTATGAATTGAGCCGCAATAAACATTCTGGTGCAAATGTCTTTGTTGTAAAATGAGTTTTGTTCTTCTGGGTAGATACCTACAAATGAGATTGCAAGGTCAAATGGATGGTCAACTTTTAGTTCTTTGAGAATTCTCCATAATTCTTTCCATGCAAGTTGTATTAGTTTGCAGTCCCACCAGCAATGTAGAAGTTTTCCCTTCGCTCCACATGTACACCAGCATCTGGTGTTTTGGGACTTTGTGATGTGGGCTAATCTTACTTCAGTTAACTGATATCTCAGAGTGGTTTGGATTTCTCTGATGATTAAAGACGATGAGCATTTTTTCATGTGCTTATCGGGCATTCTTCTGTCACATTCAGAGAAATTTCAGTTCATATATTTTGCTCACTTAGAAATGGGCTTATTTGCTATTTTCTTGAGTTCTGTGGATTCTAGTTATCAGACCTTTGTAAGATTATAATTAAATGATTTGTGTTGGTAAAATTATTTATGAAATGCATACATCTTTATGATATTAACATAGACATGTTTCCTCTTACTTTATCCTTCAATCTAAAGCATTTAAAAACATATCACCTAATAATAAAACAACCTTTATTTTTCTTCTGAAGATGTTTGTATACCTAGAAGACAAATGACAAGGTATTGACACACAGAAATTTTTGTTATCCTCTTTAATTAAAATTGTTCCATGCTATTGATTGCAACTTATAATTTCTCACATCACTGTCAATTCTTACATCAAATATTTAAAGTTTGAAATTAACACAAAATTGATAGCTTTTATAATTACAATGAAATTGGCATGGCTTAACACTTAGAGGGAAACACAGTGTATTAAATGATATTTCACATTGAACTGGAAGTGCACAGGTCCAAAATTTCATAAAACATAATTCATAGATTCTTTAATGTACTGTACTAAAAAAATTTTAATAATTTTTAGTAGGATACTAACTTTTATTACATCCTGATGTGTTGAGAAATGTATATTTAATATGTATATTACAATAAAATTTAGCTGGCACAGCAAAGAAAATGTCCTTTCAATATAAGTAATTTATTTTCATTATACTTTGATTCATGAGTCAAAATTGGGCAGAGTAGTATATTTCAATTTTCAAATTCCATGAATCTATAACTGCAAGCATTAAAGTTAAGAATATAAATTTTATAGCACCTTAATCTTTTCTTTCCTATAAATCAATAGCACATAACATTGAGTCAAAATCCACCTATCAACAGATTTATGTTTGTAAAAAGAGCTATTTGCAATTTTTCTGATCAAAGTTTCAAACAAGACAGAATTTTACAAAAGATTCACTTTCTTATTAACAATATAAAACACTAAATTTCAAAGGAATTAAACATTTAAAAGTGATTTTCATACATTTTTAAGCAATATTTAATTATAGCACTCAGTTTTTTTTTTTACATAATAACAACCTTATTATGCTAAGCAGTTAAAATTTAAATTAATTGTAAAACTTTGAATAACATCAAATTTGCTGTATTCATAGAAAAGTTTAAGAAAGAATTTTTCACTCTGAGTAATATATTATACACAAAAGTACTAACAAGGACTGCTGGTTACTATGAGAGAGTGAGCTAAATTCGAAGGGCTTACCCTTTTATTAAAAGCTACAAATTCAAATACTTTCAAATAATACAAATTAAATAATGTAGAAGCAGAAGAAATAACTAAGTCCAAACTCAAATTAGATGAGCATTTGTGACAGCTAAGGAGCTCAGGAGATATCAAAAGGCAAGTAAGACAACCATTAGGGACTCAAAATTTTAATGATAATGAGATGAAAGGAGACAATTTCTAGACTTCTACCAAAGAAAACACTACCTGTATAAAGTAGAACAGGAAATCTCTGCCACATCTGTGAAACAAGGGTTATAAATTATCTGCCTGCTTTCCTTGAGAAGCAGCAAATAATCTTATGAACTAGAAGCTCAATGTGAAATGGAGTGAGAAGATTTTTAAACTCAATATTATAATGTAATATAGACCTCAGTTAACATATGTTAGGCCCTAAATCTCACTAACTGTCTCATTTAGTAATCCAAACCTAACATACTAATCTTAAAATTACATCAAGAACAGATATCCTATATCTGGGATAAGACAAGACATGAAAAGGCAGGTGAACCTACAAATTAATGAAGAAAAATACTTCAATAGTTGAAGTTAGATGACCTACACATAGAACAGTTTCTTTACCAAATACAGTGATAATAAAAAATTAATTATTTGAAATAAGAATATTTTACATGTAAATAAGACAAAAGAGAATAATACAAACAATAAGGTAAGTGCATGACCATGTGAGAAAAAATAAGCATGTTGGAATAAAAATAATTATATTAATTGAACATTTCTTAGGACATATTAATGTTTAGACTAAATACACATAAAAAGAGAATTCGTGTTTTAGAAGACAAAGAAAAATACACATATCAGAGTGAGAGTTACTAATGAGGTATACAGTATAAATGAAAACTTAGAAAAATAGAAAATAAATTGAGCAGGTCAAATGTAGGAATTCTTTAAACAAATAAAATGGAAATAGGGAAAGCCAATATTGAAAAGTCTAACAGTGAATAATTTTTGTGGATTGAAAGCAAATTATGCCATCTAATTGAAGGAGCATTGAGTCCAGCATTAGAAGAGCATTAAGTATAAACTGCTTAATAACAACCATACTTAGTCATAGTGTATGTCTATAGGCAGGCTAGATACATACTTGTAAAGATGCAAATCAACTCCCCCCCCCAAAAAAAATCATGTTTTGAAAGCTATTAGAGAATAAATTAAAGGAAGTTTCATGCTGTTATGATCTAAAAGCGTTCTTCTACATTCATGTGTTGAAACTGAGTCTCAAAAGCAATGCTGTAAGGAGGTGTGACCTTTTAGGTCATGAGAGCTTTGCATTCATGAATGGATTAACCTCATTATAAACAGGTCTAAAAAGAGCCCTTTTGTCTTTCTACCTTCTGATACATGAGACCACAGTGTTCCTCCCCTCAGGAGGATGCAGCAGCCAACGTGCCATCTTGGAGGCAGAGAGCACCCCTCATCCCACACCAAGTACTAAAACTTTTTCCTTCAACCTTCAATATCCAGATCCGTGAGAAAGAAATATCTGAATCTGATTAAATTACCAATCTATGGCATTCTGTTACAGAAGCAGGAAAGAGTCTAAAACACTTGCAAAAGATGTCTCGGCACCTGTGGTTCAAGCAGCTAAGGCGCCAGCCACATACACCTGAGCTGGTGGGTTGAATCCATGCCGGACCACCAAACAACAATGAAGGTTGCAACTAAAAAAAATAGCAGGACATTGTGACCGGCGCCTGTAGTCCAAGCTACTTGGGAGGCAGAGGTAGGAGAATCGCTTGAGCCCAGGAGTTGAAGGTTGCTGTGAGCTGTGATGTCACAGCACTCTACCCAGGGTGACAGCTTAGGCTCGTTAAAAAAAAAAAAAAAAAAAAAAAACACTTACACAAGAATGGCTTCTCATCATTAAACTCAGTTGCCTTTAGTCAAGAGAAAAGTATCACCAAATTACTCATATACAACTAACATTTATGAATGAGAGTAAAAGAATATATCCAAGGCAAGAGTGATATATGGGCAGATCCATAATGTTGGTGAAAATAAATACAAAAATTATCATTTATAAATATCACATAAAAACCACATACTAATGTTTAATCAGTAGAGTATAAAATAAAAACTATAACATGGAATATGATGGAAATCAGTATGGAGATTACTAAAGAAATGAAAATAGAGCTGCTGCTATATGACCCAACAATCCCTCTCTTGGGTATATAATTAAAGATAAAATCACTACTTCTTAAAGATACTTGCATGGCCCTGTGCCAATTCAGCATTTTTTGAAACAGACAAGATATGGAAACAACCGAAATGCCCATGGGCAGATGAATAGATGAAGAAAATGTGCTTCATTTTACACACACACATTCACATGCAACAGAGTATTATTCAGCCCTAAGAAGCAAGATCGCCCAATTTGCACAATGTGGATGGACCTGGAAGACATTATGCTAAGTGAAATAAGCCAGACAGACATTGTATGTGTGGAGAGAGTTTTTTTTTTTTTTTTTTTAAAGAGCTTAAATACAAAGAAATAGAGAATAAAAACATATGGTGGGAGTTGGTGAAGAGAAATGGGAGATATGGTACAAGGGATACAAAATAACACATGTAGAATAAAGGTCAAGATTTCTAATTACAATACCATGTAAGAGGACTAGAGTTAGAGTTAATAAAATTGGATTACATTATGGATTTTTATTAAATAGGTAGATTTTAGCTGCTCTCGTCACCAAAAAAACTAACTAGTGAAGTTATATGCTAATCTATTTCACTAAAAAAGCCTTTTTACTATTTGCATATTAAATATTATACATTAAATCAGATTTAACAATGTTTGAAACTCAAATATACACAACAAAATTTATTCAAAAAAGTGGACTAAGAAGGGATTAGAGGTTGGAGTTAAAATATTAAAGTTATTAAGTATACAGTTTATAAATATCAAGTAATCATTTTAATACATATTTAGAGTGGGTGTGAAATATTTATGGTCACAGTTAATAAAAAATTGAATATTAATTTCAAAACAGGTAGAGGGAAAATATTAAAAAAACCCTAAAATTGAAGATATGGGGAGCAATGTAGAAAGAAGAAAAAAATAAAAATAAATGACAAATAAAATACTCAAATTGTATAAATATGTAGATCAAATTATGTAAGTAATCATAATATGAAACTCACCATTTAATTGAAGAATATTCTGTCTTAAATTCTTATATAAACATGATTTTAAAGAAAATGCTTGATATAGTTAAGTACTGTGTGAATATATAATGTAAATTAAAAATCACTGGATAAAAATAACTTTCAAGAGGAAAAAAATGATTTTATGTATTGGACTAGAGCAGAGGGAAGGTTACAAAGCCCTATAAACAAGAATTGCTAAACTATTGTCATCCAGTTTATTGGCAGAGACATATGGATCCCCTGAAGTTAAATACTAGTATAAATTGAACACATATATTAATGTTTCTAGTCTAAAGTAAGAGCTTTTTACAGATTATTCCAAGAATTTTAATTTCAAAAAATAAAATGATTACAATAAATGCAATATTTCAGAAATTATTGCTTTACGTGAGATGATATGTAAATAAAAGTAGGTGGGTCATTTCCAAAATAGAGTCTGTCTACCAATGTTTATCAGATGTTAAGAGCTTACAATATCCATGTTTAACTTATTCTTCTGTTATTATTATTTAGTCCTTTTGCAGAATAGATGTTAAGCTCAATGTTTTAAAACCACAAAGGTTTGTTTTGTCGTATTCTGATGTAATTAATTGGTTAGATTATGTGTTACCATAATTTTACACAAATTTTTATGATTGTCTTAAAAGTGAAAAAACAACTGCCAGAATGAAAGAACTGCCATTTCTGGATTTGCCCTTTCTGCTGTTAGATGAGCTGCCAAGGGAGAATAAAATAAGTCAAGCATCACAAGAATGGAGAAACAAGAATCCAATGTACTCAATTCTCATATGAAGACAGTAGATGATCTAATACAGGTGGGGGGTAGGCTAATGGAGGATTAGAGAGAGAGGAGGAGGGAAGGGGAAGGGAGGTCATGGTGCATGGCACACCTCTTGGGGGTGCAACACAATTACAAGAGAGACTTCACTAACAACCACAATAAGTATAACCTTATTCTTTGTACACTCAATGAATCTCAAACAACAAAGAAGGGGCATTTATAAACCTATAATCCCTGCTTTTTTTTATTTGTCGAGTTAATCAACATTTACTGATGCACTTTTACCTACTGGCATTTTGTGAGGTGTCAGGGATAGACGTTAGTAAACAAAATCAGAACGTTTCCACTTGCATTTTGATATAAAAAAGAAATCCAGGTATTAACTTTTTAAGTATAAGCCTGGTAACTATATGTGTTTAATTATTTGACTCATGATTATTGTATTAAAGGTGTTATTTTTAATTGGAGTTGTTAGTTTCTAAGTTATTCCTCCCTGAACTATGGTCTTAACTTAAAATTTTGCTGCTTCTTTCTTGTGGGTTTTGTTATAGTGGTGGTTTGTTGCTTGTTTTTCTCAGAGCAGAATGAAGAACAGAATTGGAGGATTTTGAGAGGAAGGTGGGGTGAGAGATTTTCTTTGTCTCAGAGAGTAATATTATAAATGCTACTGACATTTGTTAATCACTAAGCATATGTTAGCTCCAGAGCTAAATGCCACAAATACATCATGAGAGAGATACAGCTTAATAACCATCCAGTGTCTCAGAGAAAGAAAGAGGACATTTGGGATATGAACTTTGGAAATTGACTCCAGGGCCCCTGTTCTTCAAAACTCGGTAAGACTTGAGAGAGGTGAACTAAGCATATAAACAACCACCTCTCAAACCACAGGTTTTAATTTTTGGTTTACCAATAACCAATAGATAATTTAGGAAAATTAAAATAAATGTAGAATGTTAGAAAAATAATATAAAAAAGATACAAATTACAAGATGACCTTTTTACTATTGTATTTATCAGAAATACTTTTAGCTATTGAAAAACTAGAGAATCATAATTTATCTAAATTTTCCATATAGTCATA
Source organism: Loris lydekkerianus (assembly GCA_963574355.1). Classification (NCBI taxonomy): domain Eukaryota; kingdom Metazoa; phylum Chordata; class Mammalia; order Primates; family Lorisidae; genus Loris; species Loris lydekkerianus. Next base: position 21,649 of record CAUYPK010111343.1, on the reverse strand, counting down.
AATTTTTAAAAGATCTTGTCAAGAACTTGTAGAAGTAATTCAATACCCAGCACCAGTCCAGAGACTCATTGTATGCTGCAATATACTAAATTCATCCAGTATAGTATTGGGTATTTGTATAAATGTTCACATGTGTGTCTATGAGTGTATATATAAATATACAAATGCATAAAATATGTCTTTCTCCATTGGAGATAAAATACATGTAAATTTGTATGAACTTTAATATAAAAGTAGTCTATGGAAATTTCACTAATTATAAACAACATTTTGGTTTCTCTTGAGATTATATAAATCTTTTGCCTTTTACTAATTATAAACAGTAGGAATTTTCTGGAATGATTCCTTTTGATCTCACTTATCCCTAAATAAAGATCACTTGTAAAATTCCATATACTAAGAAAAGTGAAAGAAAAGGTTATTTTTGGTGTTGTTCTTACCAACTCCTCAATAAACCTATGCTTGAGACAGAGTTTTAAGTGGGAGAAAAAACATCTTCCAACCATACAGTGAATAAATACTTCTAGTGGAAAGCCAAGTTCAGAACAACTACCACTGACCTATCATTCTTACTTTCTAGAGACAAGTATGTTTGGTTTGAACAAGTGTAGACAAGCTCTATGACAAATTTATAATACGACATGAGATGTCTGTAACCCATGGATTTAAAATGTCATCTTTAGTAGTCTTACGGATAGTCTTTGTCAACAACTTACTGATGATCATCCTCATCACAACTATGATGTCATAAAAATTGTTTTTGCTCTTGGCTATAAAACATAATTTGTCAAAAATTATGTTATCTGTATATCTGAATATTAAATATTTTCATTCTCTCTTTTTTATTACTATTTCAAAATGTGAGTCTACAAATGCTTTTGGATACAAAGGTCACTGTTATGCTTTTGTCATAGCTACAAGTGTATCCTTCACTTAGATAGTGTTCATTGTACCCTTTAGGTAGATTTTTCCCATTATCTCCGCTTCTCTCTGACCTTCTTGATTTCCATTTAGTTTTTCTTCCCTCTGTGCACAAATGGGCTAATCAGTTAGATAATGTCTCCAGTTCCATGTAAATTGTGGGAAAAGGCCTCAATTCTTCCTTCATGGCTGAGTAGGGTCCATAGTATGTGTGTGTGCATGTGCATGTGTGTGTATCACATTTTGTAAATCCACTCAGTAATTGATAGGCGCTGCGTTGATTCCACATCTCTGTAATTTTGAACTGTGCTGCAACAATCATTTAAGTAAAAGTGTCTTTTAGATAAAATGACTTATTCTTTGTGTAAGTACACAGTAGTGAGATTGCTGAATCAAATGAAAAGTCTACTTTCAGATCTTTAAAGAAATTCTGTAGTTTTCCAGAGTCTATACTAATTTTTAGTTCCACCAATAGCGTAAAAGCATTCCTTTCTCTCTGCAGCCAAGCCAGTTTTTGGATTTTTAAAAATAAAAGCCATTCTGACTGAGGAAAGGTGATATCTCAATGTGGTTTTAATTTCCAATTCTCTGATAATTAGTGATGCTGAACATTTTTTCATATGTTTATTGGCCATTTTTCTATCTTTTCTAAAAAACTCTGTTCATGTCTTTTGCCTCCTTTTTAATGTGGTTGTTTTATTTTTATTTTTTTCCTACATTCCTATTTCCTTGAATCTTCATAGATTCTGGTTATTACCCCTTTATTTGGTGCATGGCTTGTGAATATTTTCTGCAATTCTGTAGGTTGTCTATTTATATTATTTTCATGACCTCCTATGACTCAAAAGCTTCTTTTTTCTCCAAATAATATTCCTTTGTATGGATGTACCATAGTTTGTTCATCTCTTCACCTATGAAAGGAACTATTGACACATTTATGTCTGGGCAGGAATTAAGTGCTTCCCTTTTCTGGGATGAATAATTGCTGGTAATACTCAGGACAACTGAGTTCTGGAAAAATAGTGTCTTTTGAGGGGATATCTTTGTTTAGAAAAATAAATCTTTTATTAGAAGACGGTTACTTCTCCCTGTTGAACTGCAAAGAGAATTTTCCACTGATTTTTACCCTAGGAACTTGGTCTGGCTCCTGTTGGTAAAACTTGCAAAGGTGTGAGAGCTTTCTAAAAGTTGTGCCTTCCAGGAGGTTTTTGTTTGTTAATTTTTTTTTTTTTTTTTTTTTTGGTCAGTCTAGGCCATATGTGTCTCGAGCAATCACTCAAATATCCTCTTAGTGGGTTTACCAGTTGAGGACTCCAGCAACAGTTTCTGGTCTTGGCGAGTTGTAGTTCTCTACACTCATCTGTCCCTGTAGTTTTGAGATCAAAAGTTTACCTTGTGGTCTCAATTCAGTAATAAATCTAAAAAGAATTGATTTTTCTGGGTGGTGCTTATGGCTCAAAGGAGTAGGGTGCTGGCCCCATATGCCGGAGATGGCAGGTTCAAACCCAACCCCAGTCAAAAACTGCAAAAAAAAAAAAAAAAAAAAAAAAATTGATTTTTCCATTTATTCAACTTATTATGGTTTTGGGGATGGAAATAATGACTTCCAAATTTGTTACATGTCTGACCAGAAACTGGAACTTTGGTAGCATTTAAAAAAAATTAAAAATTCTGTGAAATTACTCTTAAATACTCCTCCTGTATCCTTCACTACCAAGCGAATGAAACTAGTTCATAATAAATACAAAGGGTCATTTTAGATGTTTAGCCAATTTTTCCCTAAGAAAACACAAATCAACTAGTAGTAACATTTCTAAATTAATGTAATGCTCCTGGTGGAAATCAGGAGACTTTTTTCATATTTATCAAGAAAGAAAAAAATTTTGTCACCTTCAGGTCTCTGAACCTAAATATTTTTTTCATGTAATAATAAGAAAAAATTCTAGAATATCAATTCTCAAAAGCTTTGACAAATATCAGAGATCTGTTAGTCTCTGTGAGTGGTATTACCATATGCTTCATTTCAGAGGACAGCTTATCTGTAAATGTGTGGTATTTCATTACTAAAATACTTTTTAAAGAATGAACATAACAGTTAAAATTCTTTTCTTAGCCCTCTGATTTTCAGGTTCACTTTTCTTTATTTCATTCTCCTTTGAGATTGTTCAGTCAGCTGTTTTACTATTTACAGAAGAAGCTAAATATAGGTAGAGAAAAAGTTAACACGGTAAAGTAAAAACATTTAGAAGAAAAATAGATCAGATACTTAATCTCATAGCTGAGAAAACTACTTAAAGCCCTGGAGTTATATATAAAGGTAAGAAACTAAACCAAAACAAGATAAAGCACCATAGATCTTTTAACTGCATTATTTTGAAACCTCAGTATATTTCTTCTAGGAAGTAATGATGCTAAATATATTCATAACATTAATAGTCTGTGATTTCACCTATAATATGATTCACAGATCTTTAATTCACAGTTATTTGCAGAGTTAATTTGCATCAATGGAAAAGTGACAAAAGACTGCACTTACACGGGTACCCCCTCCAGCACAGTTATTGGAACAGGTCTATTTTCAAATATATCATGTTTCAATTGTTTCTTTCTTTCTTTCTCTTTCTTTCTTTCTTTTTCTTTTCTTTTTCTTTCTTTCTTTTTCTGTTCTTTTCTTTTCTTTTTTTTCTTTTCTTTTCTTTTCATTTCTTTTCTTTTCTTTTCTTTTCTTTTCTTTTCTTTTCTTTTCTTTTCTTTCTTTGAGTTTGGGCCTTTGTTGGGGAAAGGGTGGACCAATGTATGCAGATCATTTCAGGAATTAATAGTTTAGTGTTAATAAAAACTAAAACTGAATCCTCTTTCAGTGAAATATTTGCAGCTTTAGATTCCTTCTGCATTTCAACTATCATAAACTGCACCACCATCTCATTACATACAAAAATAATGCAACATACACTTTAAGTTACCACTTAAAATATACATATTATAAAAACATAATTCCTTAGGTTATAAGGTTATATAATAAACATTCTTTTTATTCTAATATCTGAATACTTTAGGAAGTTAGTCAATAATTGGCATGAAAACATGCTATCATATAAAGTGTTTTTATTCCTTCTGTCAAATGTTAGTGACTTAGAAAAATCCCAACACCCCAAAGACTAATCCTATTTCTGATTTACTCTGTATACTCTTGATTTACATATCACTTCTGCTGAGGAATGAGTCATTAACCACCTCTGGCCATATTGTAAAAGGAAAAGCGTAATGATTAGGGAAAGGAGCAGTGAAGGTGCATTGTAAATTGAAAGTGAATGTTAAATGGTGTGTGGTATAGGATATTTCAGATTCAACTGATAAACTCTTACTAAGACTGACTCCAGTTTATAGTAAAGAGGATTTCTAACTTGGCCTGCTTACCCGTGCCATCAAAATCTTGACTGTAAATCATGACTTGAGTTCTCTGGATTTATATTTCTTTCATTAACAATTTCTGAAGTGATTTCTTAACTTGTTACTTTGACAGCACCTTGACAAACCAAATAAAACAACCAAAATACAGATATGATGTTAACCAGAATATTGAAATAAATAATGCATAAGGTGTTAAATACTGTATCTAAATAGCAACAATTAGGTATAGTAAATACAATAATTACATACACAAAACCTTATGTTTTTAAAAAGAAAAAATTTTCCTAACAGATACAATAAATACTATCTGGATGATGGACTCTCACACAGCCCTGAAGGAAGTATTACAAAGCCTATCCAGGTAAAACAACAACAAAACCCCCCTTTTTTTTGAGATGGAGTCTCACTATGTCGCCCTTGGTAGAGTACTGTAGCGTCACAGCTCATAGCAACCTCAAACTCTTGGAATTAAGCAATTCTCTTGCCCCAGCCTGCCACAAAGCCTGGCTATTTTTTTTGTCACAATTGTTATTGTTTAGTTGGCCCAGGCCAAGTTCGAACTGCCAGCCTTGCCATGCCCACTGTGCTACAGGCACCGAGCCAACAAAACCAATCTTTACTGCCTTAATATTTTGAAATAAAAAAAAGAAAAAAAAGAAAAGAAAAGCACAGTGTTCATATTTACTTCTAGGATCTCTTTTAGGACATGTTAATTAGCTTCTGCTGTAGCAATTTAAAAAACAATAAACTCAGTATGTAAAAACAACGACTGGATTAATAAATTGTGGTATATGTACACCATGGAATATTATGCAGCCTTAAAGAAAGATGGAGACTTACCTCTTTCATGTTTACATGGAACATATCCTTCTTAGTAAAGTATCTCAAGAATGGAAGAAAAAGTACCCAATGTACTCAGCCTTACTATGAAACTAATTTAGGGCTTTCACATGAAAGCTATAACCCAGTTACAACATAGGAATAGGGGAAAAGGGGAAAGGGAGAAGAGGGAGGGGGCAGGGTGGTGGTGGAAGGGGTATTGGTGGAATTACACCTACGGGGCATCTTACAAGGGTAAGTGTGAAACTCAGCAAATGTGAAATGTAAATGTCACGCCACGGTAACTAGGAAAATGCCAGGAAGGCTATGTTGACTATTGGGATCAAAATGTGTCAAATGGTTTATGAAGCTAGTATATGATGCCCCATGATCATATCAATGTAGGTAGCTATGATTTAATAAAAAAATAAATTAATTAATTAAAAAAAAAAGAAAAAGAAAATGTGTCCAATGGTCTATAAAACCAGTGTATGGTGCCCCATGATCGCATTAATGTACCCAGCTATGATTTAATTAAAAGAAAAAAAAAGTCATTATGCAAAGCCACATAAACAATCTATTCTTTTATTGACGGAATGTTGTGTCTTCCCTAAATTTATTAGTTGAAATCTTAATTCTCTAAGGTAATGTTAACAGGAGGTAGGGACTTTGGGAGTTAATTAGGTCATAAGGGTAGAATCCCTGCTAGTGGGATTTATGCTCTTATGAAAGGGACCTAAGATAGTTCTCTTGTTCTCTTTCAGCCCTGGGAGGATGCAGTGAGAAGTCAGAAATCTGCAAACTGGAAGAGGTCCATCACCCCAACTCCACCATGTTGATGTCTCCAATTTCCAGGCTTCAGAACTGTGAGAAATGAATGTTTATTGTGTGTGAGCCACCTAGTCTACACTGCTTTGTTAAAGCACCCAAACAAAGGCAGGTATCAATAATTTTTCTGGTAATGGCCTGATTTGAGGGCTTCTTGAGAAGTGTCAATGTTACATGCATTATGAGTAGAAGATTTTAGAGAGAAAATATAAATATTTATTTCTTTTTATTAAACAAGTTTTTCATTTCCCACCTAACAACCTAGATCAAAGTGCAATTACATTAAGTGTATTATTGATTGCTGTTTACAGAAGACCTTCAGAGAACACATTAGTTAGAGGTCAAAATTGGGAATTCACTTCTAAGAGTTTTATAATAGAATACCTGGTATTTTCCAGATATACAATCACATCATCTGCTAAAAGTGAAAGTTTGATCTCTTCTGACCCTATATGGATACCACAAATCTATTTTTTTACATATAGATTCTGATACATACATAATATGTATTTGAGTCCTGACTGTACACCACTATGCAATCCTGGAACTATCTGCAATTTGTCAGCAGTGGGCAACCTTTAGCCTTTGGACCACATGTGGTCTTCTGTATCCTTGACTGTGGCCTTTTGCCTGAATCTAAATTTTAGAAAACAAATTCTCTCATTAAATGGGTGTGGCAGAGAAAGATGAAGTTCTTCCTCCTTTAGTGCTTAAAAAGGAACAATCTTGAAGTAAGAAGGCTGCAGGTTCCCCTCTGAATGACAATCAGCCTGAGATTTTACTATCTTTTATAGTTTATTTTTCTTTAATAAGTCCATAGATCCCACATTATAATTTTAGATTAGTTCATTACTTCTGTCAACATTTTTATATTCATGGAGCCCACAAAAAGCTTGAGCAAAAGTGGAAGACAATGGGACATTTTATAATGATAATGAAGGGGCAAGGTAGACTTAAAAACTAAGATAGCTGGATCTATCTCTTGGTTCTCGATTCTGTTCCAGAAAGTAATCACAGACATTTTATATAACCCAAAGATTGTTATGAAAATGTTCATTGCAGTATTGCATAGAATAGTAAAAAGAAAAAACTGAGGAAAACCTAATATCTAAGAAGAAGAAATTTGTTTGATAAACCTGCACTGATCTTTATAACTTTATAACCTTGCTGTCCAACAGATCTTTCAGTGCTAGAGGAAATGTTCTGTATCTATGCTGTATAATACAGAAAACACTAAGCATCTGTCATTCTTGAATATTTGAAATGTGACTGATGTGACTGAAAAAAAGATGAATTTTTAATGTTATTTAATTAGATTTAATTTTAATTCATTTTAATTCAATATAAATGGCTACATTGGTTAGTGGCTTCCAAGTTGGGCAGGCAACATTTAAAATAATGGCATAGATCTATATTTGTTGGCGATAAAAATGTCCATAATTTATTGCTAAGGTAGATTGTATTGAGAGTTACTTATAAAATCAACTTCTTTGGGTGTGCACTTGAGTGTGTGTGCACACGTGTATTACCTGAGAACTCCAACCAAAATGCCATCACTAGATAGTGGCAACATGGATGTTTGTTCTCTTCTTTACATTTTTATGTACTGTCTGAGGCTTTCAAACAAGATTATACTACTTTTATGTATAGAAATGCATACAACTATTTTCATTTTAAAAAATAAAATTTGTAAAAGATGGTCTCAGTGCTGCAGGAAAACTGCTAATACTATTGCAAATTTATAAAATTATCCTGGAAAATATTAAATAGGTGTGTACCTCCTGAATATATCCTAAAATAGCTCTTGAAAGAAGGGGAAAAAAAGATTTATTTAAAAAGCCTGCCCCTGGGGAATAATTATCCCAAATGATTTTTGCATCAGGTTAATTACAACTCTCTTAAAATGTGTCTGTAGGTTATAATGGAATGTGAAAAGGGAAACATGTTAAAAGCTTATTTAGAATAGTAGAAAGTTATGGGTTTTTAAAAAATATTTGAATACTACTCTCTCAACAAATAAATCTTTGTAGTAAAGCTATAACATCAAAAGTGTAAACAGCATTAAATGCTGACACAGAATGTTCTGGTTGTCAGTGACTCGACAAGTGGGAGTTTATCATTCATCCACACCCCGGTCTGCTGCAGGTGGAGTAGATGGCTGGATGGCTGTCTTTTGAAGGGTGACCCTTTCCATCCCTGTGCCTCCACAGTCACCATGGAAGAGAGGAGACAGCATAGAGGATCACACGGGGAGTTTGATGGCCAGGTCTAAAAGTCGCATATGTCACCTCTGTTCATATTTCATAAACCAGAATCTACTCACATGGCCTAGCCCTAGACCCAAATGCGAGGAATGTTGGAAAATGCAATCTTCTGCATGCCCAAGAAGAAGAATGGCATCAGGGAGTATTCTAGCCAGTTTAATCTCTGCTAAACTTGTCACGTCAAACCAAATTTTTCCTTTCTTGCTAAGTTTAGTAAGGAGACCAATCAGGTTGATGGATGCTGCTATCAGATTGTCTAATACTATATCTGGGGATTTAAAAAAATATGAATGGCCAATGGATATATGAAAGTATGCTCTACATCACCAATCATCAGAGAAATGAGAATCAAACCACAATCTACACTTGTTAGGATGGCCATTATTTAAAAAAAACAAAAGCTAGGTATTGGAAGGTTGTGGGGAAATTGAAACCTTTGTGCACCTTTGGTAGGAATGTAAAATGGTGCAGCAATGATAGAACACACTGTGCTGGTTTCTCAAAAAAAAAAAAAATAAAATAAAATAAAAGCAGAACTATCATATGATTCAATAATCTTACTTCTGAGTATTTATGCAAAAAATTAAATCAGGATCTTGAAGAGACACCTGCACCCTCATGTTCATTGCTACGTTACTCACCATAGCCAAGATGTGAAAAAAATTTAATTTTTCACTGCCTAGATGAAAGGATTAATAAAATATGGGTCAGCCTAAAAAAAAAAAAAAAAAAAAAAAAAAAAAGACAGAGAGAAGGAAATCCTATTGTTTGTACCAACATGGATAAACCTGGAGGACTTTACACTAAGAGAAATGAGCTGGTCATGGAAGGACAAATACTGCATGATTCCACTCACATGAGGCACTCAAATAGTACAACACATAGAAGGAGAAAGTGGAATGGTGGTTTCCAGGCGCTGAGGAGTGGAAGACAGGGAGATGCTGCTCAAGGTGTATAAAACTTCAGTTATGCAAGATGAGAATGTTCTAAAGATCTCTGTACAACGCAGTGCTCATAGTTAAGAGTGTTGTACTGTATACTTTAAAAAAAAAATATTCAGGCCAGGTGCAGCATCTCATGCCTGTAATTTTAGCTTTCTGGGAGGTCAAGGCAAGTAGATTGATTGAGCTCAGGAGTTCAAGACCAGCCTGAGTAAGATGGAGGCACCCATCTCTACTAAAGATAGAAATACTAGCCAGGAGTGCTGGCAGGTACCTGTAGTCCCTGCTACTAGGAAGGCTGAGGCAAGAGGATCACTTGAGCCCAAAACTTTGAGGTTGCTGTGAGTTATGATGCCATGACATTTTCCCAAGGGTGACAAAGTGAGACTCTGTGTCAAAAAAAAAAAAAAAATTCATTGTTCCAACCACAATAAAATAAAATTATTTTAATCAATCCTTTCATATCCATTTACTTTAACATCATACTGAAAGTTCTAACTAGTGCAATGAGATGTTAAACAACAAACACCAAAAACTGTAAGTATGGTACATAATGACACATGTTCCTACCACCCCAAATCGACCATTTTAACATTCTGTCACATAACATTTTGTTCCAGCACAATGTTGCCTTTAATGTATCAGTCTGCACCTTGCTTTCACCATAAATATGTTTTAAGAACAATCAATGCTCATAGTTAACATTCAAGTTCATTTCTTTTCCTTTATAGTAATATAGTTCATCATATAAGTGTACCAAATGTTATTTACTTATTTAGCTACTACTACATATTGTGGTTTTTCCTATTTTTCCCTATAATAATTCTGCAAAGAAAATCCTTCAATATGTCTCCTTATGCAGATGTGAAAGGATATATGCCTACAAGAGAAATCGTATGGTCAAAAACACTCAACTTTTTTAACATTACAAACATTGATATGTATGAAGATATAAAACACATGTATATCCAATTTGCAGATGACATAAACTCAGAGGGAGAGAGAATATGATAGATGATAAAAATCAATGTTCAAACCTTTCACAAATGTGAACACTGAGCCATAACCAACAAAATGGAATTTAAGAAAGATAAAGATAAAATCTTCTACTTAGTTGAAAAAATTAAATGCCCAATGCAAAAAGACAGAGATATAACTTGGTTGAAATTTATTTGAAAAATGTCTAAGAATTTTAGTTAACCCCTTCTTTACTGTGAGTCAAGAGTGCAACACAGTGTGGACCCCCCAAAATGTATACATCCCCAACATAGGATGGTTTGACTTAACAATTTTTCTACATTACAATGTTGTAAAAGCGATAGGGATTCAATAGAAACCATACTTCAAGTACCCATACGATCATTTTGTTTTTCATTTTCAATACAGTATACAATAAATTACGTAAGACATACAACATTATTTTAAAACAGGCTGTTGTTAGATGATTTTGCCCAATGGTAGGCTAATGTAAGTGTTTGGTGTATAGTTAAGGTAGGTTAGGCTAAACTATGATGTTTGGGAGGTCAGATATATTCAATGCATTTTCAGATTATGATCTTTTCAATTTACAATGAGTTTATCAGGAGATAATCCCATTGTACGTTGAGTAGTGTCTGTATTTATAGTTATATTCATAGAGGAAAATGTTTCTGATGGTCTTACCTCTAAATTTAATTCCACTCTAACAAGTCAGAACTCTGTGGCATTCAAATGAAATCAATTCATATTAACATTTTAATAGGAGAAAGCAATCACATCACATGCTACACTGCAGAGAGGATGGGGCTGAAGTAAGGCTGGGAGAACTAACAGGGCTTCAAATGCTGCCGTGACTACCTGTCTCCCTTTCACCATCTCTGCTCAAGGCACCTCCCTGCCTGCTGGATTTGCTCTTTAAGCTATCAATGGCACAAGGTTGGCCATGGCCTTAAGCAGATCTAATAGATCCCTATCTGCGGCTTTTATCCAGGAACTCTCAGGGGAAGTCTCTGCTCCGTCCAATACAGACAGATCTTGTGTTCTCTCCTTTGACAAATCAGGATGGCAGTTGATTGTTGGTTGGAGCAGGAGAGGAACAACTCCTAGGTAGCCTTAGGAGGACTGCAGTTGGCCAGGAAGCCACTTCTATTAATGTCTTCCAAAGTTGTTGTCTTCTGTCCTAGAGTCAGTGGGCATGTGCTTACCTGCAAACATGTTTAATCACTTTACTTGCTTTTCTTAGAACCTTCTCCTAATTCTGTTAATCTTAGGCTGTGTGGTCAATGTCATATAGTGAGCAAGTCCAGGATACTTAAGAGACAAGTAAACCAAACTATACAATATTTTATTCACAATGTGATTTTTCCCATTGGTTTTAGATTTCTAAGGTTCATAAAAATGGGATAGTTACTTGTTTATCATGGCAGGTTATAAAGAGACATACTCCCACCAGCTGTATAGGGCCTTTGCAAATAAATACTTCAGATATAATTAGAATACCTGCTCAAACAATTTGTCTGGGTCTTTACACACTTGACATTCATCGAACTCTGGCTTTGTGCAGCCCTGTAGGTGTGGGACTATACTAAAGGACTTATAACCTCACAGGGCCAATCAAACTATGAAGAACCAGGGAGTAGATCACATGCAGGTGAAAGACCTAATCAGTTGCTGGTTTCTGAGTTCTCATCCCTGATCATCACGTCTTAAGAGGGTGCCTCAGAAGGATCAACAGAATACAGAGAAAGATGTTCAAAGGCATGAAATTCCCATCAGGACATAAAGGAGGAGAAGCAACTGGTCAAAAAGAGGAAAAGAAAGAGACCTAGGACATAGTCCCACATTTAGCACATTTTTCTGGATACTCTACATCATGGTCTAAAACCAGAACCAGGAGCATCTGGAAAACCAGGAGAAAAAAATTCACTATCCCGGCCCCCACCTGCAAAGATTCTCATCCAATTCATGTGGGTGAAGTTTTAAGATTTATACTTTTAATAATAATAGTAGCTAGTAATCTATAGCACTTACTATGTGGCAGACCCTTCTTCTAAATGTTTTATGGGTAATATTAACTCTCTAAATCTTCATTTTAACCATGAGTCAGAAAGTGTTGTTATCATCCTTAATGATATAGAAACCAAAGACACAGGCCAAGTAACATTTTTTTTTTTTTTTTTTTTTTTTTTTTTTTTTGACAGAGTCTCACTTTGTCACCCTGTGTAAAGTACTATGGTGTCCTAGCTCACAGCAACCTCAAACTCTTGGGCTCAAGAGATCCTCTTGCCTCAGCCTCTGGGGTAGCTGGGACTATAGGCACCTGCCACAATGCCCAGCTATTTTTAGAGATGGGTTCTCATTCTTTTTCAGGCTGATCTTGAACTCCTGAGCTCAAGCAATTCACCTACCTTGCTGGGATTATAGGTGTGAGCCATTGTGCCGGGCTAGGGCCATGTCAGATTTGAACTCGGGCCATCAACCCTCAGAGTCTGATAATCATTTTGTGCTACAGATTCTCAGAAGGAAGGAAGGAAGGAAGGAAGGAAGGAAGGAAGGAAGGAAGGAAGGAAGGAAGGAAGGAAGGAAGGAAAAAGAGGGAGGAGGGGAGGAGCAGAGAGGAGAAAGGGAGAGAGATGAGAGAGAAAGAAAGAAGAAAAGAATGAAAGAAAAGAAAAGAGAAAAAAGGAAGGAAGGAAGGAAGGAAGGAAGGAAGGAAGGAAGGAAGAAAGAAAGAAAGAAAGAAAGAAAGAAAGAAAGAAAGAAAGAAAGAAAATAAAATGATCATTATGAGGTTTGTTGGGTGATTTGATAAGTCCAGTATTGGACCAACATTTAGAAGCAAACTGCACTGTAAGATGTAAGAAAATTATCATGTACTGAGCATGAATTAAGGTTAGGGTCATTTTATTATTTGGTGCCCAGCAGACAATAGATCCAGGATATTGTTGGATATTATCCAAGTGAAGAAATCCTTAGAAGAAAGAATTTGTACAGGGAAATGTGCTGGACCTGCCACAGCAGGAACAAAATAGGGCAAACGGGGTGACTCACACCATACTTGCTGTCCCCATTAAAGGAAAGTACCAAGAATCAGAGAGTAAGAGATGCCTCATTCTGACCCTACGCTTAATGCCCTGCCCAGCCCCTTAAATCGTACCTATTTATGCCCACATACAACCTTACTGAGTGGAGAAATAAGATTCTCAATGCGTCTTTTTCACTTTCATTCTTCCTAGAAACAACATGGAACATTAACAGGATAAAAACCTCCAAGAAGTTGATTTCTTTGCTTGTTTAGACTGTGAGTAAATTGTACATGATAAATACTTACTGAATATAAATACTTACTGAATGGATGGAATGATGGATGGATAAATGGATGAAAGAATGGACAAAAGGAACAGGCACATGTCTAATAGTAGATCATTGTTCAAGTCTCCTATGGATTTGACAGGACTAGCTCTCCCATGGTAACATGCAGTATAATGTTACAATTAAGTGCACAGTCTTTGGCTCAGGAAACTTTAATTCAGTCTGGTCTCCATGACTTACTAGGTGTGTGATCTTGGACAGGTGGTTTTGGATAAGTTTTTTATTATTTTAACTAGAAGCAATAATAGCACTTAAACAGGAGGTAACAACAGCATTTACGTCCAAATATGTTGTGAAATAATGTACATATTGAACAGAATGTTTAACACATAAAAATATTCTCAATTAATGGTAATTATAAGAAATGATATCAAATTTGGTTGCTTGAAAGTTGCCTTCCAGTATGTTTTTGGATAGAACTTTTCAGGTATTATTTCTTCTAAAAGGCAAGACTTTTAGAACATGAAAAGCAAATGGCGGGTTTTATTCAGTTTGGGAATGGAGGGAGGGAAGGAAGGAGGAGGAAAGAGAAGGAAGGAAAAAGAAACAGGAGGAAATATAAAAAGACTACCTTTCCTCTTCTGAAAACCACTCCAACGTTCCTTTATTCTCGTACAACTCAAAAAGTTTAGCTAACAGTGATGAAATTATCCCAATTAAATTCTTAGCCAGAAAAAGAAACAGTCAATTTCTAAGAAAACTACTTGACTCTCTAGAAAGTCTGGAGGGTTCAAAGAGACCATGTTTTAAGAACATTTCAAGGTCATGAGCTAAAGTCACCCCAACCAAAGAGCTCAGCTTATATAATATATTCTCAGAATTTAGTTTGTTTCTGGACATGCATTTTTTTATTTATTCATTTAAGTATTTAGATGAGAGCATCAGCATCAATGTAGCACTTTGGAGTTAGACTTTAATTTGGAAACTTTTAATATCTGCATGGTCTTGGGCAAATCGTTAACAACTGTACACCTTAGACCTTTGCATGTGCAAAGGACAGGTGGTGATGTTGGGATTCACATGTTGGGATAACTAAACAAGGTCATCTATAGAAAGCCCTCCATTCAAGAACTGGGATATAGGAAGCACTCATAAATATTGATTCTACTTATGTCTCATTGATATTATTTCCGTGGTATTTCCTGTTCACTTTCTTAAGGAAGTACCTAATACTCTGGAGCATCAATAGAATTTCATCATAGACAGTGGGCAGAGCCTGAGGCTTTCGCTTTGCTCAGAGCTTACCCAACCAAACAGAATCACTGCTTCTTTCTCCCCAGCTTAATTTTTCTATTAATCCATACCCTATGACTTGATGATGTTCTTTATCTTTGCCAAAGTGCCTGCAGGCCTTCTCCTTGCCCTTAACACAGAAGTCTTTAAAAACCTCCTCTTTTCCCAGCAATCGTTGCCTCCAACTAAGTGGAAGCGAAGAACAATTTCCCTCTCTTCCTCTTCTAACACTGATTTTTCAACTTGTAATTCCATTTCAACAAAACCGCTTGCACTAATGCTTATATGCAATGTAAATAATTCATTAGAAATATATATTTATTTTGATGTTTATATACTTGCAGTGTGTCTGCAGAGTCTATTATATCAATCAAGGAAATAGCAGGACTCTCCGTCACCAAGAGTGAATGGAAATTTTTCCTCTTTAAATAGGTAAAAAATTAAGGGGCATTCAGATTAATCTTGGAAACACAGAATGCTGACACGGCAGGAAAACTGTAAAATTTATGTATTTTAACATGCTTAGTTTATAAATGTGGAAAATAAGTCCCAGAGCATTATAACATGGCCATAGCAGGCCTTGCAGCACTCTGGAATTTACAAGCTGAATGCTGGGGGTAGGGAGGATAGGAATGGCAAAGTAAGGGATATAGATAGTGGCTAAAACACAGGAAGCTGTGCAGCAATCATCATTGCAACAACAATCAGTAACAATGGCTACCATTGTTAACAATGACCTTGGTCAAGTGCTTTACCTTAAGCTAGCAACATGATCACGAGTAAGATCACATAAGACTGAATAACCCAGACTTTAAAAATTGTGCCAGTGTTTGATGACTCTGTGATGTCTTGTCTGACCATAGGGCTGGACCATAGTGCTATGAAAGAAGGTAAGATTTCTTCAGAAGAGAATGGATATCGCCACTATAAATCATTTTAATGACTGTTTCATTGCAGGCAGGAAATATCTATACTCCACTGATAGGTCCTAGACCAAAGCAAAGAAAAATCTTTCTGTCCCCCTCTAGCATCAAGAACCAGTTTGATTTGTACTCCAGGAATGGGCTATGTAGACAGTCCTTAAGTTACAAACATCTGACTAACATATGGCTCGCACTTATGAATAGAGGTGCAAATATCCAACTTACACAACTTTTACGAACGGAGGCTATTATAGTAAATCCCTGAGTTACAAACATCCAACTGGTATGTAACTCACACTTATAAATGAAGGCTATTACAGGTAATAGGGGGATGTACTTGTTCCAAGTTATGTCCAAATTCAACTTAAGAACAAATCTACAGAACCTATCTCATCCATAACCTGGGGACTACCTGTATCTAAATCTCTCCCTCTGGTTGTGAGAAGCTACAAGGGGCTGCATAGAAGCAGGCCAGGACTAATGCTTATGTAGGGACCCAAAGAGTAAAATCTTATTCTACATGTAAGCTATCCTCTATGTTGTATGTCAGCCCCAATGCCCTGGGTCTCCAGGATGACTATTTGCAATTGTGCCCAGAGGAGTTAAGTAGAGAACTGTGTCCTTGTTGGGAGAAAGCAGCACAAACAGAGTGTGTGTTTCCATCCAACATGAGAGTACAGGGAGCAGAAGACACATTTCCTAGTAAAGTGACAGACTGAGGAGAGTCCCTCAGTTTTATAATACCTGTCGTTATTATAAAACTCGTGTTCTTTAAACGACTGCTACACACAAATGCCTCGTGCTTGGGGAAGCCTAGGCAAACAAAGTGAAAGGGGAAGGGTTGCACTATTCAGCTGAATGGAGTTGAGAGAAAAGACAAGCCAAATGAGTGGAGAACGAAGAGAAATGGAACATCTGCCAGGGCAGGGAATCACAGCAGGTGGCGACCAGGAGGTGTGTCTGTCCTATGGGAATTCCTGCAGGAAGAAGGGGTAGGATGTGGCTTCCCACTCCATATGCAATGGCAGGTTGAGACATTTTTATCTGGAGATTGAAGGCCAGGTCAATTCTGCACATCTTAAAGATTTATGGATATGATGATGAACATCTGCATTACAGATGTGTAATTATTGCAACAATTCTTTGGCCTAGTATTATTTCAAACTTCATTTTTAGTTGAAGAAATTGAGTTCAGAGGAGGCATATAACTTTCCTAAAATTCACTTACTTTTCCTGCCAGTAGAGCTTGTGGTTGGTATTTTTAGCCATCTATCATAGAAGAGGCACCCAAATGTTTCTCTCCTCATCCCAAACCCCAAATAATCCCAACACAGAGCTACATCATCATTACCTCACGCCTTCTCCACCAAGACCAAGAAGGAAATATAAAGTGGGAACTCGATTTGAGTATTTTTGATACCAGAGAGGGGCAGAATGGTGTGATCTATGGTATGTCTCTTCACGAAGCAGAGGTGGTGTTCCATGGGTTTCTGGGCCCAGATCTCAAATCCAGGGCAGCTATGGCTGCACACAGATGCCCAGAGCTGGAGTGTGCAACTTTGTCAGGGCAGCATCCGTGCTCCGGTCATCCCCACATCTGGTGGCAGACAGCCTCAGGACAGCAACTATGAGAGGGGGTTGAGACTCCAGAAAAGAAGGTTCTACAAGCAGACCATGGAGTGATTTGTGTATAACCCGTAAAGGGAGTCCTGTGGGAGTGGAAGTGGGAATGTCCCTGTCTCTCAGGAGAGGGGCAAACAATCGCTCTGGAATCCAGAGGCTTAGAAAACTTGATGCCCCCAAGCCTAAGGTAGAAAGAGTGAAGAAGGGACAGAACCTGCCCATGGACTTGGGGGTGGAGGTAGGGAGGAGGAAAGAATAGAAAAGAAAGGAAACTCCAGGCCTAAATGACTCCAGTGGTGAATTTTACCAAATATTTAGAGAAGTTTACCAACTCATTCTATGAGACCAGCATTATTCTAATGCAAAAACCAGACAGATATGTCAAGAAAAGAAAGATACAGACCTTGAAAATTTATACAAAAATTACTAATAATGTTTAGCAACAAAAATATAAGGTCTGACAGGGCTATTGATGCATGGGGGTCAGGGAAAAGGAGAAAATTCAGGAAAGAGACAGTAGAATGACATCTGGGGAACTCAACCCAGGGAAGATTTGGAGCAAATGATGGATTGCCTTGTCTGAAAGGATGTCCTGACCATTCCATTGCAGTGACAAGTCCTTCCCTAAAGGGCTCCTGCATCCTAGACCATGAAGATTCTAAGGTTGGGCTACCTAGAAGTGGAGGCTGAGATAGGGATTCCAGTATGTCTGATTTGCTGAGGGACTACATTGTTGTCCTAGAAAAATGGATAAGGGAATGAGGAAAGAAGGGTAAGGAAGGGGGAGAAATATGGCAACGATGTGGCCCCAGATAGTCTGTCCTTGAGCCAGTCCACAAAATCAGCCCGTGTCAAGGCAAGGTATACCTGGGGATTGGTATCAGCCCCCAATATCCCTGGCTGCCATGGATCCTGTAAGCCAAGGCTAAGTCCCTACAGGAGTTTGCAGTTACACAGTGTTGGCTGGAGCACTCCCTGCATCTGGGGAAATGGTATGGCAGATGTGGCAGGAATCTACCATGGAAGTCTCCAAGACAGCCACCCAGGACAGAAAGCATGGCGGTGGAGGCGATTGGACAAGGATGTGTTCAAGAACTGTTCACATGACCAACTCAGGAAAACATGCAGCTGATGACAGATGAGTGACAGGGGTGGGGGGAGCTTGGGTAATGACTGTTAGAGGTTTGGGATCATACTCATGCGCTGGGCCACCATAGGAACAATGGGACCATTGATAGAGATGAGAAAGTGAGGAAACAGAGCAGAGATATAAATTCAGCTTCAGGTATTTTCATTTTCATTCAGGGACTCGATGGCTTATGAACAGAATACCTGGGCTTCCACTAGAGTTTCAGGGACCTGTTGGGTGGGGGGGGGCAGGAACAGGAGCTGGGAAAGGAGATAGCCAACAGCAGCCTTGGGCCCTCGCCCTGCCTGTACCAGGGCAGCTCTGGTAGTGTGCTGAAAGAAGACCCTGGGAAGCACAGACGGAGACAGTGAAAATGGAAAGGGGCAAAGATTCCCCAGGGTATATTCAAAAGTGATAGGGGGATTATCTGTTGGAGACCCTCTGACCACCCATGCAGGTGTAGCAGTCATCTCAAATGTTTCCCACCGAGGACAGGAAGCCAGGGAATTTTTCTATCAGTAGGGAATTCAGGGGTTCAGGGTGACCCCAGGGTATCAGAAACCCTTCAATTCCACACTACCCTGAAGGCCAGATGACAGCCTTTGTACAAGTGCAGAAGAAAACTTGTGGGTGGAGAAGCGGGCACACCTTGGCTGCTGAATTTCAGCTCGTCCACACAACCTGCACCAAGGCACCCACAGCTCCTGCCCTGTCTGCTCCACTCTGTTTCAGGATTGAATTTCCATGTTGGATTTTTTTTTTTTTTTTTTTTTTTAAACAGGAGGTCTCCTGTCTAGAAGAACAGGCCAGTCAATAGTCCTGCGATCAAAAAGTTCCCAGCAGAAGGCACTTTGAATGGGCAGCTTTTGCCTCCTCTGGTCTTCCCTCCAATTCTCCATGTACGATTAATAGCATACTCTGGGGACATCCCTCCCATTATCTGGTCTTGGTAAAAAGGGACAATGGGAGAAAAAGAATAATCTCTTGCCATATCGATTTCCTGCGCAGGCTGCTCTGTGCCTCTGGGGAGACGCCAGTGCTTTCAGTGCCTATTAGCAGTTATGTCTTTTAACCTCCCGGTCAGACCAGCAGTGTGAGTCCAGCAGAGGCTCTGGCTCCAATTACTTCGCCTGTATATAGCCTGGTTGAACTGGAGCTCACAGCTCCACATGCTGCAAATTACAGTTTCCACCAGCATGAAGACAAACAGAGAAGGGCATTCAATAGAGCTCAAGCTGCAGCCTGGTGTGGCAGGGAAACACGAAAGACTCATATACCAATTAGCCAGGCAGCTGTGGCCATCAGTCAAGACTGACCTGGTCACCCAGCTTGTACGCCCATCCTGGACCCTGCCACAGCAATCAAACTGAAACCTGTTCCCTGAGAAGGCTCGGGACAGCTAACCCTACCGGTGGCAAAAGCTAGGATTCCAGCAAACTGCTTCAATCTCACAGCCTGGAGAGGAAGGCCCATGCAACCAGCATGGTATTAAAAATGTGCACGATTTCTAAGAAATAATTATCTGCTTACATGCATTTCTGGGAAATTTTTGGCAAAGACTCCTACCTTTTAAATAAAATTGGACATGGAAATGACAATGAAATATATTGGATATTTATCACCTTCTTCAAAGATGTACAACCATCTCACTGTGGCTGAGACAAGGGTCTTTTTTAATAATTCCGATTGGCCTAATGCCTGACAAGAAGCAGTAATAATCTACCACTTATTTGTGTTTGGTATAAACTTTTACAACAGCAATTTTGTTCAGTACTTACTGTGGTCCTATGTTTTTTGTATAACAGGCAACATCTGTTTAATTTGTGAACTACTTGTTCTTATTAACCTGTACCTTTCCTACTGTTTTCTTTCTCTCTCTCTCTCTCTCTCTCTCTCTCTCTCTCTCTCTCTCTCTTTCTTTCTTCAGTGTCACTTTGTCACCTTCTGTAGAGTGCTGTAGCATCATAGCTCACAACAACCTCAAACTCTTGGGCTCAAGTGATTCTCTTGTCCCAGCCTCCAGAGTAGCTGGGACTATAGGCACCCACCACAACTCCTGGCTCTTTTTTAGAGTTGGAGTCTCGCTCCGACTCAGGCTGGTCTCAAACCCATGAGCTCGGGTAATCCACTTGCCTCAGTCTCCCACTGTGCTAAGATTTCAGGCGTGAGCAGCTCCACAGGGCTTCTGAGAATTTCTGCATCTTCATATTTTTTGAGTATGATTTTGCAAATAATTTCTGTAGTGACTAAATCATTAGGGTTTATTTCTTTAGGTGTTCCATTATTATTATAGTTATTGTTATTTCAGTGTGAGATTTTATTTCAAAAAATTTTATTTTAATTTTTTAATTAATTTAAATTAATTAATTTTTTTGAGATATGTTTTCACTTTGTTACCCTGGGTAGAGTGTCTGTGGCATCATAGCTCACAGCATCCTCAAACTCTTGGGCTCAAGCAATTCTTTTGCTTCAGCCTCCCAAGTACCTGGGACTACAGGTGCCTGCCACAATGCCTGGCTATTTTTTTAGAGACAAGGTCTTGCTCTGGCTCAGGCTGGTCTTGAACTCATGAGCTCAGGCAATCCACCATCCTTAGGCTCCCAAGTGCTAGGATTACAGGCGTGAACCACCGAGCTCGGCCTAAAAAATTTATTCTTGATGATTCTTTCCCCACTTTGTGTAAACATTCTCCAAGAGAGAAAAATTGCATTTGGTCTTTCCTGGCTACTACTCAACTGATACATAATATCACTAATTTTAGCTCTGTTGATGACAACAATGATGATGATTTTAGGACATAGAAGTAATGTAAATTCCAGACTCAAAACATTTTTTTTTTAATTGTTGGAGATTCATTGAGGGTACAATAAGCCAGGTTACACTGATTGCATTTGTTAGGCAAAGTCCCTCTTGCAATCGTGTCTTGCCCCCAAAGGTGTGGCACACACCAAGGCCCCTCCCCCCTCCCTTCTTCCCTCTCTCTGCTCTCCCCTTTCCCCACCCCCACAGTGACCTTAATTGTCATTAATTGTCCTCATATCAAAATTGAGTACATAAGATTCATGCTTCTCCATTCTTGTGATGCTTTACTAAGAATAATGTCTTCCACTTCCATCCAGGTTAATGTTAAGTGCTGGCATTAAGGCTTAAATTTAGGATCAGAAGACAAAACTAATAATGATAATGACCCCTCATATTTGTTCAGCT
>CAUYPK010111341.1:0-43222 GCA_963574355.1 Loris lydekkerianus | reverse complement strand
AGAGGAATTATAGGATCGAATGGCAGGTCTATTTTTAGGTCTCTAAGTATTCTCCAAACATCCTTCCAGAAGGGACGTATTAGTGGGCATTCCCACCAGCAGTGTAGAAGTGTGCCCTTTCTTCCACATCCACGCCAACATCTCTGGTTTTGGGATTTTGTTATGTGGGCTACTCTTCCTGGGGTTAGGTGATACCTCAAAGTAGTTTTGATTTGCATTTCTCTGATGATTAAGGATGATGAGCTTTTTTTCATGTGTGTGTAGATTTTGCGTCTGTCTTCTTGAGAGAAGTTTCTCTTTTAGTCCCTTGCCCACCCTAAAATGGGGTCACGTGTTCTTTTCTTGCTAATAAATTTGAGTTCTTGATCATAAACCAAGGGCCAAGGAGTGGCTGGAATTCAGATGTGGAACTGGTCTAAGAGCTATTCAATTCAAGATTTTTCATGTCATATGTAAATGCTATTAGGAAATAGCTAAGCTGGAAATACACCCAATGTCAACTGACACTTACTCCAGTATATTTCTATTGCATGTTTAGCTCCTTTGCTGGTGAAGTAAATGTTGGGTTTTTGAAGCTATTAAAGATAGTAACCTTCCTTCAATAAATCTAAGGTGAATGAGGGTGATGAGAGTCAATCTCAACGCATTTCCCTCAAGGCTATCAGGTGTGCCCCTTACAAGGGCACCTGGATGGCTGAACATAGGTGTTGAAGCAACACCCTAGCTGTGCTCCGCTTGCCAAATCTGTGATCTATGTTATTAAAGCCATAAAAAGGGGTGCCCTTTGCTCATTTTAACAAAGCAGAGTTTCTCAAACTCAGTACTATTGACACTTTGGGCCAGATTATTGTCTATTGAGGATGGTTGCCCTACACATTAGCAACATTCCTGGACGCTATCCACTAAGGTTAGTAACATTTCCCTCTTCTCTCCCACACTCCCACCTGCCAGTAAAGACATTGTCCAGACTTTGCCAAATGTCCCTCAGTGAGAGTGGTGGGAAGGCAAGACCACCGTTGGGTTAAATCACTGCTAACAGAGGCGTGATCTGCTTGGCTGGTTGGGTGTCCTGGAGAAGTCTTCCTCTCTACAGAGTTGGTCCCTTTTTCTGAAATCACACAAGATTTCTTTAAGTGTTGGCAGAGAAATTATATTTCTTAAAATTTCTTTTGGCTTCTCTGCAACTCTTTCAGCAAGCAGCATCACTAACTACTTTTATTTCCTAAAAAGGAAAGGCATCTAAAAGATTAAATTCAAAGAGACATTCTCTTGATCAAAATGATAAATATTTCTCTTGATAAATACAAGATGCCTTCCCTTAAGAATATTAGCACAGACACATAAAGATATGTGAAAAAAATCTTCTTTATACCAAAACCACCCTAAATTCTCATCATAAGAAAGTAGTTAGATAAAATATGGTAAACTCTTAATATGTATAATGAAGTTAATGAAGTGTCCATCTTAAAAACATGAATATGTATTTCTGACATGATATATTTGATAAACTATAAGGGAAACTACAGAACAATATATGTCATCTGATCCTACTTGAGTTTAAATTATATAGTATAAGAATGCAGATGAAAATGGGGAGGAAAAGGTCTGTGACAGGAAGTGAGATTGGATGAGAATGAAAGGAGGTGTGTGTGTGTGTGTGTTTACTCCTACTTTGCTGCTTAGTTTTTTGTGTTTAAAAGTAATACAATAAAATTTTGCCAAACATGGTAAACAGCATCTATGTGGACTAGAATGAAAATGGCTCTTTAGGTGCTTTAGGAAGGCTCTACTTATGCCTATGAAATAGTTATTATTTTAAAGGCTAATAAAAAGACAAGTATAAACTTTGTCTTATAAAGAAAATAGACATTCAAAGACTACAGATAAGCATAAGATGTTTTTTAGAGATTTAATTTTCAAAGATGGTCTATTACAGAGTAACACGTCTGCTTTTTCTCTTGCTTAAAAATGCAAGTTTCTTAACAATATGATAGAGAATGTAGAATTGTTATTGTATTTTATTTTAATTCCAGGTGATTTTTGAAAATATCATTCTGACAAAATGTAGGAGATCAAGTTCTTAAGTGAAATCACCATAGGTGCGGCCAGCATATTTGTATAGTCTTTAATATTAAACAAAGAAGATTGAAATAAAGCTTGAAAATATAATTAACAATATTTAGGGTGACTTTATGGCCACCCTATATATAAAACAAATCAGATACATAATTTATGTTTTAATGAATTATTATCGTGTAGGAGTAGGGTGTTGATAAACCATAAAAATTTTCTTCTAATTCAATTATTGTATGTAATTTTTTTAGAGTTTTAAAAATATAATTGGTACCATAATGCTTAGATGAATGAGAATTTTAAACACAATTAAATGATTTCAAGAATAAGCCTCTTTCAAGATTAAATTTATAGAAACAGGTGAAAAGATTCTTTTCTTATATGTGACTTATTTTAATATGGAACAAAAACAGCGAATCATTTTCTGTTCCAACATCTTTACATTGGAGAAACACAAAGTGATTTCATTCATCTGGACTTTTCTCTGTACTTGGTAATCAGTTGAGTCATCTGGCTTCTTCCTGCTCATAGAAGTCTGTAGAAAGGCTGCTCCCTGAGAGGATGTCATGGTCTCCAGGCTATTTTCTCTCTTTTTGGTTCTATCTTGTTAGCTTTGTTCACCTCGAAAGTGAAGTGCAACCATGGCTGTGTGTATGTTTGTTTTCCTGGATAACTCAAGTATAGAAAGCATACAACTGGGAAAACAAAGATCACACATTCTGTTTCTATTCCATTAGCAACTATATTATACACTGACAGATAACTAATGAAAAATTAGGGTTTAAAAAACATAATGGCTCAATTGAACGGATTGCAATTAAAAGCTTATCAATGCCCACTTTTGTTATCATTCCGGGGGGCGCTGAAACCTCTAGAATGTAATTAATATTTCATACAATTCACAGCTTCTAAATGAATTTTTGCTTTACATCAATGGGTAAAAATTAATTAACAGTCATCAACAGACTGCATAGGAATGCCTTGTTTACATGAAGATTATTGTCCAACTCAAGTTCAGAGAAATAATTACCTGCTGCACACTAGGGAGAACTTGACATTGTTATGGAGACCTCCACATAGATGATTTTTTGAGTGAATTATTGTTAAACAGACTGCTGGAGAGTTGAAAACCCTTGTCTTACAAGTAATAGCAATTAGGAGAGTTAATGAATATTCTACTTAGAATGCTGTAGAGGAATTCTGTACGCAAGGTAATACGACTGCCATGAAGAATGTGTGGTTTCACTGTAATAGTCCAGTTAGCTGTTATCACTTTTTTAAAGTTACCTAATATATTTTTTTAAACAGAGAGCCATTTAATAGAGACAATATTTCTATTTATTGTCTCTATACCTCTTAACTACTCATATTATGCAATCTAATTATTTTTTAAAACAATTATATTGCCTTTTTAAGATAGAACCACTTTATGATAGGCAAATATAAATCCAATGTAAACTCATCGACTGCTAAATGTTGTACTCTGTTTTCTAAACATACATCAAAAAGCAAGCTAAATTCTTTTTAGAACATGATAGGGAGTAGATAAATGGATAGATAAACAAACACATAGCAGTATGTGATAGATAACTGAAATGCAGCTAGGGAAAGGATAGGCGCTTTCCACTTTGATCTTCAAAAAGCACTCCAGGCCTGAGAAGCAGGATTGAAGATGCCGTTATAGGAAAAATCATAGCTTTCTATTTGTACAGTTATGTAACTCCTTTGCTATACCTAGAGAATAAAATTCATTAAGCACTGTGTTGTGGACATATGCATGGAAAAAAAAATAACTATACTGTACTAAATCCTCAAGTAATGTTAAGCTTTTTAATCTGGTTCTTAAACATTTTGCAATTGAATTTCTCTGTTTGGATTTATGAACTTAATCTCCTATTGCTAATGTTTCCAGTAGGAACTTTAAAACTGAAAAGCAATATCTATATTTTCTTAAATATTGATCTTTGAAGTAGTTGGGTATAAATCTGATACCCTTGTGACTTTGCTGTATGCTCTTCTAAGGACTTAAAATAACTCAAAATCGTATACATGCTGTTTTGAAAATCTTTATAGGATCCTCTAAGATTTTTACCTTTGAACTCGCAAGATATTGCATTCCATGTGTATCTCACAAATGACTCCCAGAGTTGTAGTCAGAATTAGTAAAGTCTATCCGCTAAACCTTGGCATATGTGGAAATGGTTGTAGAGGGTCCATAACATCATTCAAACCCTGTCTAGACTCTCTATGGCAGAGGCATTAGAAAGTAATTCTGACCTTGAGTCCAACCAGCCACAACTAATTTACATGACAGTGTAATTATAGGCATTCATGAGGATTAGTTGTTTCAATTACAAAACCATGTACATGTGCCAAGGCTGACTAGTTTGATCAAAAGATAAAGAAAAATACTGGAAAGTTCTCCTCAAAGCAAAGGATCCAACTTTAGTCACGTATCTACCTTTTAACTTTTGTCCTGTGCTGAATTCTCATCCTAATTTATAATTTTATTACAGATTATAGAATCAAAACCTTTGCTAAAACTAAGAAACATTGCAGCTAACATTTTTCTTGATCTACAAAGCCTGTCATTCTGTCCTTGGAGATTAACATAAATTAATCTCTGTCCTCAAAAAAGTCATGTCGATTTTAACCAGGACCTCCTGTCTTCAAGATGCTGTCTTCAAATGGATTCCATAATGCGTTGCATTGCTTCTTTTTCTTGTTTTCATAAGTCAAGCCTATAAGCCTCCACTTCTACCTTTCTGTTTCTCCCAATACAGTCCATTTAGTCACAATTAATAATGAATATGGTAAGATCAAATTCTCTGTATAGCCTTGCTCTAGAAAAGTTTTCACTTGGCCAAGAATCTAGAAGATTAGCTTCCACCATTACCAAAAACCAACTGAATATGTATCGACCATTTTACTGTATGCTGAATATGTTTAACCTCTCACAATTATATGTAAGAAATAAAGTTAATAAAGAAGGCTTTATTTATTTATTTATTTATTTTTGGAGACAGAGTCTCACTATGTCACCCTCAGTAGAGTGCTGCGGCATCACAGCTCACAGCAACCTCAAACTCTTGGGCTCAAGTGATTATCTTGCCTCAGCTTCCCAAGTAGCTTGGACTACAGGTGTCCACCACAACACCCAGCTATTTTTTGTTGCAGTTGTCATTGGTGTTTTAGCTGGCCCCAGCCAGGCTTGAACCCACCAGCCTTAGTGTACGTGGTCAGTGTCGCCAGTACAAAAGTCATTTCCTTCCTTCCTTTCTTCCTTCCTTCCTTCCTTCCTTCCTTCCTTCCTTCCTTCCTTCCTTCCTTCCTTTCTTCCTTCCTTCCTTCTGTCCTTTTCTTTTGCCATTTTCTTTTCTATAGCTCTTGTAAGCATAAATGCTACATATTTGATATTTCTGACAAGTTTCCCTTTGAAGTACTCACATGTTTGTTGGCTGAGTTCTTATCCTTAGATACGGAGTTTTTCAAACTTGTATGACACATCACTGAATAGTTTGTTCAGAATGTCAATTAACAGTCCTTACTCATAAATATTCCACCATGAATTTTGGGAGAAGGCATATGCATTGAAAATAAGTTTTTTTTGTGATGTAGGTGTCTTGCAGACCATGCTTTGAAGTTTAGGGCTTTACTAACTTTGAGTAATGTTTCTAATCAAAGAAGCCACCTTTGATTCCTTTTACATTCTTGGCTTTAACCTGTCCCACCTCAAAGGCCATTACCTGTTTGTGTAATTGTACCCATCTGTGCTGTCAGATTAGGAACTCAGATGGTCCTCAGACCAAAGACAAGGGGTGCTCAGTACCTAAGGATCTGCCAGAGATCAGTAGGACAAGTCCATAGGGATGGATCCAAAACAGGTGGTGAAGAGACAATTCAGATATTCAGAAGAGCCCAGGAGAATAGAAGGTGAGCACAGCAGTCCTCACAGCAGCAGTCAGCACCTGTCACATCAGAATCATTCCAAAACCCATATGGAGGGTCTCCACCAGCCAATATAAGGGGCACTTTCTCCTACTTCTATTTCTTCCTATTATAGATTACTTATTGTTAATCTCTATCTACCAACTTCTCCCAAATAGGATAAGTTCAAGGGAGCTTTTCCTTTCCTATTTACTGCTGTGTCTCCTGAGGCTTAGAAATGCATACGGCATATAGTATTTAATTGAGAAGAAATAGTTCGATGGATTAACATCTGAAAATAATAACAACTCTGGAATGCTGACCGTAAGTGGCAATCTCTTAGTGTTCTAATGGAATTTACAATCACTTGTTACAACTATACCTCCAAAGGTGTCATCTTCCACCAACATCTTTTCTTAGGGACTTTTATCCAAGGACATAAACTCCTATTTCCTGAAGAAGCCTATTTCATATTTGGCAATTCTCACCATTAAATAGATTTCCCTTCCATTTATTAACAACCTATCCCCCTGTCCCTTGGGTATGCAGCCGTGGCTCTGCCTCTCTGCCTCTCAGACTGACTCTCACATACCTGACCTCTGTTCTTTGTGGTATCTGCCCATGTTTCAGAAGCTGACTTTCAAGTTCCCTCAGTTCTTGTCCATTTTCTACTCAAAGTTAAACTTTCCCAGTTATTTTGATCATTCTTTATAAACCATGATTAGCATTACATAATCATCTTGGTGACTTGCCTCTAGAACTTCTCCTTTGTCAATATTGGTCTAAAATCTAGACAGAATTTGAATCAATGATGCAGGCATGGTCTGAGACTAAGGACTCTCACTAACTACTTGAGATAGTCTCCTTATGATAGCAGTTGCATTAGCTTTATTTACTTATTTTTTTCCCATCGAAGTTATAGTAAATATAACACTGAACCAGTTGTTAATTAAAGACTATTGAGTCCCCCACTGTATTTATGCACTATCTAAGCACTCATGAGAGACTACAATAACAGGTAATAATATTTAAAATATATAAATCTCTGACCCCAAACATTATCAACATTTTTAAAGAAAAGCCATATTTTAAATATTATCTATTTTTTTTTCAGTTCTGCTATTCTGTACTTATGAGACAGTCCTTCATATGCATTGAAATGGGAGGATGTTTTTACATGTAATGCCTTATCAAATTATAGTCTTAGAATACTTGCACAAATTCCCTACAAAGTAACCAGAATGCCTTATTATCTGTCTCGATAAAAAAGTAGTCATCTATTCACTTTTTATTGAACAATCTCCCTTTATTGGTCTTTTTTCTTTTGGGGAGTTCCATTTTCTTTTGAGATATTGTAGAAGCTATTCTGATATTTAAAAACATAGATAAAGAACTATATTTACTTTTATTATAAGAATTAATTGACAGGAAAATAGAAAGCAAGGTTTGGATCCTTCCCAATGCAGTTCGAGGCAGAGGGATGATTATTGTAAAATGAGTTATGTGTGAGGGTCCACTGAGGTGTGGAAGTATCCTTAATAATCCAATAAGAATGTTCAGCTGACTTGTAAATAACATTAAATACCTAATGTTGGAAAGGTCAGTTGAAATATTTTTGATAATTGCTGCCTCACCAAGTCACTGAGAGCACATGTGACATCTGATGGTGTCAATATGCCTGTGCTTGGAAGGTAACACACTGGAAAACACACATCACTATAAACTGAAGTCACACATGGCTAAAAAACAGTGAGACATAGGAAGTCACCACACAACCCAGTACACATTAATCTTTGTTTTACATGACATCGCTACACGACGTGGTCTACAACAGCTTGAGAACTGCTCGATTGAGTTGCACCAAAAAAAATTTCATAATATTTTAAGTAAGTTTATGATTTTGTGTTGGGCCACAGGGCCGTCCTGGGTCACGTGCAGCCCACAGGTGGTGAGTTGGGCATCCCTACAGTAAGCAATGTATTTTTTATGGAAAATGAATTCTGATTAAATATACGTCATAAATGAAAATTAAATGTTTTGCATTGGCTCTTGATGTATGTCAGGTAAAATACACTTTTTGGTTTACATCAAATATGATTTATAGTTTTCCCTCATTTTTTATATAGCTGTGTATAGTACTTGGTATCACTGAATTTTTCACATGATGAAAGTAATATTTTTACATATAATAACTTGATCCAGTACAATTCTCCTTTGCATACCACTGGAAGATAGAAAGAGGCAAGGAAAAATCCTCACCTACAGCCCTTAGGGGCAGAATGTCTCTGATGACATCTAGATTTGAAAATTCTAGCCTCCAGAACTGTGTGTGAGCCAGTGCCCACTGCTAGCCACTTTGTGGTACTTCCATAAGGCAGCCCTAGGAGATTAATATGTGTGCCACATGTAAATATGCACATCTTTTCTAATGGTCACCTAATTCCAAGTAGATTATAAAAGCTTGATACCACCTTCCATTGCTTCCTGTTTTCATCATTGTCAAATACATGACATTTGAACTATCCAAGAATTTATATTGAGTAAACTGTATGTTTCTGTTTGAAATGGTATCTAATGATAAATTAACACCTTAAGAGAACATCTGAAGACTTGTCTCTTTGTAACTGAAGTTTTAAAATGAGAGTGAAATACTGACAGATCATACAGTGAGTTCTCTGTTTTCAAAATGATTTACTACATGGATTATCCACATGACAATCAGATCTCTATAGTTTTTAAATTTTCTTTGATCATTTGGATAACCGCCTAGAGATTTCTTGACACTATGTTATACCAACACGTTGGCTTTCTCCAAAACAAACTTCTTTTAAAGGAATTTTTTTTGCAGTTTTTGGCCAGGGCTAGGTTTGAACCCGCCACCTCTGGCATATAGGCCAGCGTCCTACTCCTTTGAGCCCACAGGTGCCACTCTGGAAAATGTTTGTTTTCATTTCAAGTTCACTGATGCTTAAGTGACAGAAGGTGAACTTCATGTATTAGTTGGAGCCCAAACTGAAGTTCACAAAAAAAAATTACACTTTTAACATTTTTGTTTAAATCAATTATAATCCATTCTTAGTCATAGTAAGATCCTGTTTGTATCCTATCCACAGCCTAGATTCCAGGAGACCATGAAAATAATAGAAAATGGGCCTCCAATTTCCATGAGAAAAGTGATAAAATGGCCTATAACCTCTAGTACTTTATAGTTGGTCCTTTGCACTCTAGTGTTTCCCTACATCTCTGCTACGATGGAAATTTTGTCCTCTACCTTCTCCTCTGACAAGTTCCCTAGTTCTCCCATGTGTATATCTCAAAATCACTCATTTCTGCTCCTGTTTAAACATTATACTTTTAGTTAATCTCTGCTAGAAAGCAAAAAGCCAAGAAAGAGAGCAGTTGTATACACATTTTCATTTTTGCCTTACCTGAAAGAATATTTTCTCAACAAATCTTGGGAAAGATAAGACGTGGGTGAAGTAAGAAAAAAAAGGAGGGGGGAGAAAAAGTCATAAATTAATATCCTAATAATTATACTGCCTAATAGTTCTACTGAGGACAATAATATCTGTGCATATAATGAAGAAAGAAGAACATGTGATGTGCAGATTGTTAACAGAGAAAACAATTTTCTGGAAAGAAAAGAAGATAATGTAGTAAAACGTGAAAATGTGCTCCATATTCTTGACATATATAGTAGGTATTTGCTGTGTTTAGACATTTAGGATGAATGATTTAAAACACTGGATAATTGAGAAACCTATAACATAATACGCATGGACACATTTGCAACACACATATATGCATCCCCTTAAATATTGCTTTAAATATTTGGATAAGATAAATAATTATATTATAAATAATTTCAAAAGCTCTGTTCTTTTAAAGGTTATAGACAGGTTGTTCTATAACTTAAATGAGAGAAAATTTAATTTTTCTAAGTTAATTTTCATCCACTCATGTTTTTTTTTCAACCAATATTCCACTTTAATTTGACAATCTTTAGAACACTATGAGAAGTGTACAGAAATGTTTTCTAATCAATAACTTATAAAGAAATAGTATGTTGTCCCATTTGTTTTTACTTAGATTGCAATGTTATTTTGATTAGATTCTTTGATTGACTACAGCCTGTCATAAAGCTTTGTCTGAAGTTTTACTAGTACAATTATATGATTAGAAGGTTTGTAGGGGTTAGTAACTCACAAGCACAGAATTTAGAATGTCGGAAATGAACTTGACCAGGTCAAGGGATTTATAACTCAATAGCTCTATTACTTTATAATGAGCAATAAGGCTTTATAGATAGAATATGTAGATATGAAGGGAGTCAAGAGTTATATTTCTGACAGCTATTTTAAACACTGTCATAATTCAATCAGTTTACAATTTGATAGTCACTGCCTTTATTTTGAATGGTACCTATATACTGAAAAAACTCGGCTTATACTCGAGTATATAAGTAATTGTTTTAAAATCTTTGGGAACTGAGATATGGATACGCACATGTATAAATAATAGTTGTTCTCTAACTTTTACATAATGTAGACCTACCAGTGAGTGTCCACAATCTGACACTAATAGCAATCTCTTCCTTTTGATACCTGTTACTGTACATGGGTCCCTAGACTAAGGTCCTGAAGAACAGAGGTGTGCTCCTTCACTAAGTTAGTTACACTTGATTTTTCCTAACTGACTTGCTTTCTCTGAAGGGCAAGTGAAGAGCAGGTTACATTCCAGCTGGCCTAGCATGGCTTCTCTTCCCCCCGCGCCTCATAGTTTTCCCGATGAACACTGTCAGGGCCTCTGTGCTGTAGCAGGTGGGGATATCTGGGGGGTATTGCAATGCTTTGGATTCAGAGCAAAATAAAGTCAAAATAACAAGGTCTTTAAGGTGAGTCAGTCCTATTGCCCTATGGTTTTGTTCAGGTATTTCTCACCCCTCTTGGATGTAGACAAAGTGTTAAGGGAAATTTCCTTGGCACAACATTTCCTCTCTAGTTTTCTTCAGAGTGTTGTGAAATCACTCTCTTCCTCAGCAGGGGCTTCATTAGAGAGCTCATTCCTGCTCTGAGTACATTTTGTAGATTTCCATTTTCTTAGACTTTGCTCTTGGGAGTTGAGGTGTCACCACCTTCATTTTACGGGAGCTCTGAGAATAAGGTCCTGCATGTGAGATCGCACTCTAGGAAGGTTTCTACCACAATCCTTTAAAACACCTGACAATCCACGGCAGGGCAGAGTAGTTTTAAAGTTTTCTCCAGACTTTCTCCATCACTGGCACTGCCTTTCAGTCAATCAAATCACAAGAACTAGGGATTTTTGTTAATTTCCCTTACCTTAGCCTTAAAAGAGATCATTAATTATACATATTCATTTAGGTTATGTAATATTCTCAAGTCTTTAGGGTAATAATATAAAATGTTTACTCATTTAAGAGTTAATTTTCAATTAATTTTGTTACACTGATCCATTATTATAGTATACATGATGAGTCTTGAAATATATTTTAGAGATTTTTAAATTTTTACGTAATTATAAATTTTTGTCTGCATCATCAATTGAAGGAAAGTCATATGTACCAGCAAAGTTAAAGTAATGCAGATTTATTTAAGAGAAGTATCAGACAAAGGCCCACCGTGGTATATGAACAAATTTAATGTGATTCAGGAATTATCAATGCATCAGTAAAATCGCTTAATTGGTGATGGGAAAACTGGTTATTCACAAACAGGTGAAATGATCAGCTTGCACTCTCACCTCATGTCAAAGAAGAAAACACATACTGCCTAATAAAAGAGCCACATTTTATACCTCAAATTATGAAGGCAGACCAAATAAGCATCAACAATTATTAAATTGTTGGATAGGAAGATTTTTCTAATAAATATCTGAAAGCAATATAAATAATTTTAATTTCTTACAAGTTTAAAATGTGTGCATGTCCAAACAACGAAAAGGTAGCCAACATATTGGTAATACATATTGTCTCTGATTGGGACCCAAAATACTTGGTTCAAACTTTTCAAACTTTGACCATCTTGGTAGATTTCATTTAAATTTGTTATTATCTGAATCCTTCCCTGATTTTGAGGGAATTCTTTACTCTAATGACTCCTGCTACAGAAGCCAGATGCTTGATTTTTTCTTTCTTTTACCAGCTAGTAGGTAATTCTACAACTAAAGGTTTGTTATCATACATATCTTTGTGGGGATATTAATTTAGGAGTAGATTATTCAGCAAAGTAGAAAGAAGACAATTCATTCAGTAAATTATGGTAGCTGCCAATTTTCAAGAGGGCATCTATTTCTATCACAGAAATGAACATGCTTCAACTGAACTAGGATTTCCCACCTGCCAGTATCATAGATGGTTATACCCATTTGTCATAGCTGCAAGGTGCCTTTGAGCTGCTCAGCTCTCTCTCAGATAATGGCCACATTTCTCTTACTCACCAGTTTGGGTCATAATCTGACTCTCCTTGCCCTATAAGACTCAATTTTGTTTCATATACTTCACAGCACTTTCTGCTTTATTTTGGTTCCATTTTTCATATCTAGTTGCACTAAATATATAGTGTACCCTACCTGCCAATCTCTCTTTAATGATTATTTGGCAGAACCTGATAGGAAGGCACAAGGTAATGAGTTTGAGAAATGTAGTTTTTAGATCTCCAGTATTCTGGTCATAGAGGCTAAAAGAAAAGAAATGAAACTAATAAACAATAACCCACACACATAAATCTTCATGCGTTGTTTTGATATTTGAGTTAGTCTTTAAAAGATTTTTTATAAAATACAAGCTAAATAAAAACAATAATGATTTTAAAATTCAAGAGTGATGCCACGTACCTTTTCTCCTTTTTAGCAACACTGAGTGGTATTCTGGGTTCACTTGTGCCCCTGCCAAATTCATATTTTCAAGTTGTAACTTCCAATATCTCAGAATGTGACTTTTTTTGAAAAAAGTTTGTTACAGATAAAATTAGTTAAAATGAGGTCATATAACCAATACCCTTACAAAAAGAGGAAAGCTGGATGCAGACACACGCACAGGGAGAACACCGGGGAAAGATGAAAGCAGTGACTGGGGTGATGTTCCTACAAGCCGGAGATGCCATCCACTGCCTGGAAACCACTAGCAGCTGGGGGAAGGCATGGGGCAGACTCTGTCTCACAGCCTTCAGAGAGAACTAACTCTGCTAACACCCCTATCTTGGACTTCTAGCTTCCAAAGTTGTGAGACAATGAATTTCCATTGTTTAAGCCACCCCCTTTGTGGCACTTTGTTAGGACAAATGTAGCCTAATAACACAGACGAGAATTTGACTCCTTCTCTCTGACTCTGAGCTCAGGGATGTGTGTCCAGTACAGAAGCAGAGAGGCTGTAATGCCAGTAGCTAAGAAGCTGACAAACAATTGCTGTGAAAATTGCTTACAGGATTCTGAGTGCAGGACAGAGACAGAGAGCCATTAATTGGTGGTTAGATCCCAAAGCTGAAAGGTGCCAATAAAGAAGGCAGGGAACAGAAATTATGAGCAAGCAGAAGTCAAATATTAGAAGTAAAATTATAGAGTAGTTTTGTAGTAAGGGCAAATATATACTAAAGACGTACAGAGTTTTTATATTACTAACTAAAATGACAGAGTGATGAACGTGTAGGATGTAACTAAAATAGAATTTAGGGGGCAATTTGTATTCCTAATGCGCCACCTGGAAAAGAAGAAAAGTTAAAAATTAATCATTTGATCTTCAATATCAAGAATATAGGAAGAGGACATCTCATTCAACTCGAAAAAATTAGTAAACATAAATGTATCAAAATAATGCAAAAATAAATGAAGTGGCATATCTACAAAAGAAAACATACCCATCAAGGCAGAGGCTAGCTCTTGAGAAAATTCATAACATGCATTAATAACATTTCTAGTAAGGAATAGAACAAATGAAAGTACAAATAATTAATAACCAAATTCAAAACCAAAAAGGGACGGTCACTACTGATTTTTCAGTATTAAGTCATTAATAAACTTTTAGCAATTCTATGTCAATACATTTAATCCTTATATAAAATTGACATAGTCTTTGAAAAACATAATTTGCCATAATTAACACAAAAAATAAAAACATGAATATTTCCAAATGTATTAAAGAAATTTAATTCGTACAAAAGAATTTTCCCCTAAAGAAAATCCAGGTTCAGCTGACTTTGCCAATGAATTATTCCATACTTGTGAGAAAAAAATCAGACTAATTTTATATAAACTTTTTCAAAGAATACAAAAGACTGAATTTTTTCCAACTTTCTCATGAGGTCACATAACCTTGGTATAAAAACTTGATAATAACATCAAAAGAAAAGAAAATTAGAGAGCAATATTCCCCCTTAATGCAGACACAAAAATCCTAAACAAAATGCTAGAAATTAGTGATACATGGAAAGAATAACATCTCATAACCAAATGATAGAAAAATATTAATAAAGGTCATTAAAATTTGAGGGAAAACAGTGAATTTCCATTACATGGTCTTGATTTATATGTAGAAAATTAAAAATAAATTATAATTGCAATAATTTATATGTGGGTTTAGTGATATTCTCAAACTCAAAATATAAATACATACATTTAGCAAAACAAAGCTCCCGATGAAATAACCAAAATAAATTTGTTTTATAGATTACCAAAAAGCATTGCATTCTTGGGAATAAATGTAATGAAAAATGTATAAGAACTATGCATTGAAAACTGCAAAATATTTAAGAGAGAAATTAAATAAAATGGAGGGATATGACATACAAAAAGATGAGAACATTAAATCTCATTAAATAATCAATCCTGTCCAAAGTGATCTATAGATTTAGTGCATTACCTATAAAAATCCTAGCAGGGCTTTAGTTTCCTCTCTTTGTCTTTTAAATTTTTATTTTCATAGAAATTGAAGACATGATTCTGAAATTCATATAGATATTCCATGGAACTAGAATTGCCATGGCAATATAAAAGAACATAGCCAGAGGATTTAAAATACCACCTATAAAGACTTGATATAAAACTACAATACTGGCAAAAAGAAATAGGATCAAAATAGAGAGAACCAAGAAACACACTTACACATAGAGAGTTTATGACATCACCACTGTAATTCATTTAAAAAAAATAGTGAGGTTTTTTCCCAATAAATGGTGTGAGTCAATTTGAGATCTATATTTTAAAATGTATCTTGACTCCTACCTTGTCCCAGACACAACCCCAAAATTCAGGATGGAGCATAAAAACTAAATGTAAAAGCTAAAGTGGCAAAAATTCTAGAAGGAAACAAAGGAGAATGTCTTTGTGGTTAGAAATAGACAAAAAAAAAAAATAAAAATTCTTAAAAAGAAAACAAAAAAATACTAACCATAGAAAAAAGGATTGAAAATTAGACATTTAAATTAAGAATTTCAATTAGTTTGGTCAAAGTAGCCATACTCAAAAGATAAAAATCGTTTTTATAAGTTAGAAAAAAAAATTCATACAGCCGAGTAAAGGAATGCCCCCAAACCTAAGCAGGATCTTCACAAAAGATAACCAAATAATCTATGAAAAGGTACCTAGCATTATTTGTCATCAGAGGAATGCAAAAGAAAACCACAAGGAGATATAGCTATAGACTCAACAGAATGTCTAAAATAAAACAGATAAGCAATATAAAGAATGTGGAACAATTTGAACTCTTACCATTCTTGATAGTAGTTTAAATTTATACAACCATCTTGGAAAACAAGCAATATGCCAGCAAGTCCATTCCTTGGCATATACGCAACAGCAATGACTGCTAATATTAATCAAAAGACATAAATGAGAATGTTTATTGCAGCACATCCATAGCAACCCAAACAACTGGAAACAATTCAAATACCTTTAAGTGATAAATAAGATAAACCAGCTATGTTACCTTATGCAACGGAACAGCACATAGCAGTAAAACAACAAAATAGAAATAAAAACAACAGAATGAATCTTACAAACATACTTGAAAAAGTGAACAGTCTCATAAGTGTCTATATTGCATAGTTCAATTTATGTGAACTTCTGGAACAGATAAAGTGATGGTAGTTTAGGATATTGTAGTGGCTATTCATGGAATAGGTGTTGATTGGAAGAGTCGCGGTAGGGCCTTGGGGGGTTGAAAATATTCTATATTTTGATTTGTTTAGTGATGACACAGAAGTACATAGATATAAAAATTCATTGATCAGTAATCTTAGAAATTTATATATCTCAAAAAAAAATTTAATGATGGAACATTGGAATAGAGATTCAAAAAATTTCCAGCACTGAGGAGGGACAAGTAAAGTGTATTAGAAAAGCTGTATGATTTTCACCTGTTCCACCCTTCTTGAGTTCTTGTCACTCACCTGTTCCACCTCCTCACCCAGTCCGAGTGCCACTTGTCCTCCTTTTCTCTTCCATGACTTCTGGATTTGTAACTTGGCTTCCTGTCAATCCATTTTCTGCGTCACTCTCCAGGCTTCTCCAGGTTTCTTCCTCTCACTTGGAAAGATATCCCTTTCATCTTCATTAACCCACAACTTACTACTTTTGGTATTTTCTGAAATTACTGTTAACAGGATACTCTTCCACCTTTCATATCTTTTGCACCATATTCATCCTGTATAATGAACACTTGATTCACTAACCCAGATAGTCCCTTGGCTCATGCTTTCACCTTATTTGAATTTGTGCTCAAATATTACTTAAAATTTACAACACCTTAACTTTCCTTCTGCCTATACATTGCTTTATTTTTCTATCTAGCATCTTCACACACAGCATACACACAAATACTCCTCAAAACCAAAAATAGTGCCTAGTATACAATGGATACATAGTGAGTGGTCAATAAACTAATAAATGAATGAATACTAAAAATTTTTATTTTTGTGCACTGTGCAATGTAATTTACTACTCTGTGGCTTCTAGTTACTAATGTTTTTGTGTATTGTAGTTAAATACATTTTAAAATTTACTGTTAACTTGTTTAATGAGATATGTTTTTCTGGGTTATTTGATTATTTTCACATATCATGGTTATCTGATACTCCTCTTTTAATTTGTATTTAACAAGTACTCTAGAGATTACAATCTACTTCACTTTTTTCAATTTATTAAGTCCAGTGGGGCCCAGAACAGTGAAAAAGCATAGTCCTTGCCTGCATTGGAATAGAGGTGATTTGAAGAAAATCAAAATCAGTAATTAAATCAATATCTGCTTGAAATAGGGTGAAGAAATTTAGAAAAAATTAATATTAATGTGCCATAGGGTTATATAACCAGAGGTAGAAACTTAGAGAACTTGCAGATGATGTACAAGTTCAGATGTATGTGACATGATATGGAAAGTATTAGAACTACAATCAGATCGTTATTTTTTTCCTGGAGCCATTTTATAGGCCCATGCTATTTTTTGTTTCCCTTCCCAAATTTTTCTGAAAAATATACTTCCTGTGTTTTAGTAAGTACCTTCTTGATTACTGCCTAAAATCATTTAATAATTCTATTTATGATATAATTGAAATTCCTATATCTCATGGGAAAATAAGATTATACTTTCATATCCAGCATAGTTTAAACAGCTCAGAACTAGTCTAACATATAGAAGCTGGAACAAATTAGTTGAGAATTAACAAGAATTATTTAGTTTCTTAATGTTCTCAATTAACACCCTTACATTAATGAACAGTTTAGTGTAAAATTAGGTAAAAATTCTCAGCATGACCACAAGTCTTTCTATAGACATTTTGAAAAAAGTACGTGCTGATATATACTAATGTGGCAAATATTCTCAGTAGCACCAGCATCTTTAAATTGCACTGATAGTTTTAATTTAAATTAAACTAATTATTATCAGTCCCTGCAGATGTGTGAAAAGTTTACTGTCTAAGTGGCACCATAAAGTGAAACTGAATAATACAACAATAAAAATGAAGGCAGGTTAATTAAAATGAAACCCATGAAGACTTCTCTAGGAAAGACATCCTATTTCATGTTCATGTCAAATCCTTCCCTCTCCTCCACCTTTCACATTTACAAATTCTAAAGCATACAATTTGAAATAAAATTTTACAATAAATTCAAGCAAAGAATTGTATGTCAAAACACACCAATGTGTGTGGGCAATTAAAAAAAAACAAACTCCATTGTCTTTTCTCTTTTTTAAAAAAAAGAGCATTTAAATTATTCCAAATAGTACATTATGAAGGAGAGCAATCAACCCAGCCAACCTGAAAAGCAAAATGAATTTGCCTGATAAACAAAAGGAGGAGAAGATCTAAAAATGAAATATTTTGTGTTGTTTAAATTGCAAATATAGTTTTTTTTTTTTTTTTTTTTTTAAATCAATGTCTCCAGGGCCATTTTGGCAGCTTTGAATAAATAATGAAAATAGAGTGTTTTTCTTCTCACTGTGATCAACAGTTTAGACAGTGCGATTAATTTCTCCTAGGTGTAAAAGGAATTTTTTTCTACTCAAAATGTTGGCAGATTTTTCTTTTCTTTTTCTTTCTTTTTCTTTTTTTATGCTCAGGGATTGCATTTATTTGGTGGTAGATCTGGTAATTTCATAAAAAGATAGTATCCATTGAGGGGAGGTGTGAAATTAGAACCAGAAAAATGATTTCTGAAGAGAATTCATAAAGTATGCCATATTTTCTACCTTTTTTTTTTAATTTTATGCTGAAAGGTTTGCACTTTTATTCACTATTTTAGCTTTTTGAAAAGATGGTTTAAAAGCACCATAAGTTTTTAACTGACTTTTAAAATAAACTGCTCCTAACTGTTCGCAGGATGTTTGTGGTGAATCCCTTTAAACTTAGCCCTTTCCCCCATGACAGGAGCCTCTAACTGAGTTGATCCGCAGCGCCATGTGCCATAACTATACCCTTCTTGGTCATTGAACCAGCTAACGAGTATAATCTTGGAGATGAATTCAATCAAATCTGTTCCTAGATTTCTATTAGGTAAATAAAGTTGAGTTAATAGTGTTTAGACCACATGAGAGTGATTGTTGGCACCACTTTACCGTCTACCTTCTTGCTAGGGCAAGATCATTTCTTGAAAATGTCCCCTCCACCCTCCACTTCTATTCCTAGCTCCTCAAAAGTCCTGCCAGATACTGCTCAGACCCCAGAGCCCTGATTAGCCCAGTATCTGGGGACATTTTTTTCCTTCCATACATTGGAAGCTTACGCTAGCCCATGACTTTTATTTCTCCTTGTGATTCCCCAACATGGGCTCAACTGAAGCTGGAATGTTCTAATCTAAGAAAATCCCCAGCAAACAGCCTGTGCTAGCCTAGATGACATAGTAGATGTTTTCTGTCTGGCTTTGACTCTGGTCTGTCTTCTAACTCCAGTGGGTGTGACTTCTGAGATTTAGGATGGGGCTTCTGAGCAAAAGGAAGTGCGATTTAACAGGTTACATTAATAATGTGTCTTTTTATTTTTATTTTTCTCCCTATGCATGTCCCTCCGAGACCTTCTTGAGGGTTTGAGCACCTATCCCACACCTAAAATACTGCATTTGTAGAGGTTCCACAAGAATTTACTTAGACACTTCGCAGAAAAATGACAATTGACATTTGAGATTTTGTTTCTTATTTTTGTTTTTCTGGTAAAAACTTATTAAGAATATTTCTCTAGAGTATACTTTCATTGCTCTTTTGCTGCACACTTTTTTCTACTCATATATTTGTCTAAATACTTTTGGATACAAACTAAAATACAGTTGTAGGTAAACAAATATTTGCAATGAATTTCTACCTAAAGAAGATATTGGCATCTTTTTTTTTTTTAACTAATTTTACCATCCCTAGTCAAAATTGATCCTCTCCATGGACATATTTCATAACTGCACTGCAACAATGGGCAGATTCTACCCTCTGCTCCAATATAATAAGTTTTAAAAAGTCAATTTATTTGAAATTATTTGTATGTGCCCTATTATTTATTCATTCTACGTTTTTACTGTTATTTTAAAATTATTTTCCTCAGGTTAAAAAAATTTTATTTTTTATATTTTATTTAGACATGAGGTATCATTGCACATGCTAGCCTCAAATTCATTCAAATTCAAGCAATTCTTCTGCCTTGACCTCCTAAGTAGCCTAGCCTACATGCACATACTACCATGCCCAGCCATTAAAGTTTTTAAAATCTGTCCAAAAACATAGGGAGATTTTAGATGGCACATATTATTTTTAAAACTCCATGATGAAAATAATAATTAAAATCTGTTAAGCTCTTATCACATGTCAAATGTTGTTCCAAATGTTTTGTAAACTTAGATCCTTGCCACAAATCTATGAGGTTGGTGTCATGATCATTACTGTTTTATGGATTTGAAAGTTAAGTAACAGCTAATAAGTGGTTGACTTGTATTAGTCCTAGCTCCTAATATTTTGCTCCCCAAATAATAAATATTTTATATACAGAAAATATTGAATTAGAACCTTTTGAGAGGATGATATGGCCCACAGTCTCTCCCAAATATATTGATTAGTCGGCAATCTAAAGAACTTTTATATCTCTACGTATTTGTAGAAGAAAAACCCATTCCTCTATCTAAACTTGACATAAATATAGAACATGAGAAGTAAAAGAAATATAAAATTTCTAGTTTTTAGCTCATTTTCCAAAAGTCAAGGAACCATTGGTAGGAGAGGCAGGATGCTCGCCCAGAGCCTTTTCAATTTAGTCAAACTTGAATTCCCAAGAAATGTTTTTATTGTTTCCTTACTAGGAGAGGCTGTTAGTAAATGAATTTATGAAAGAAAGTTTCCCTCACAAAGGCCTTAGTAGCAAGGCTTTAATAAGATTTGCTGAGTACTCCATGAGCAATGGATTTAAGAAGGTCAAGGAAACAGACATTTTTATTGCATACTATGTGGTATTCTATTTCATCAATTCTTTGCTCTCCATGTGGTAACCTTTCCAAAACTTTTTAGAGCGATTTCTTAAAACCACTTATTGAATTTAGATATAATAGAATCTCACAGAGCTTTGTATTATGTTTTCTTTATGATAAAATCTAAGATCCGCTCTGATTAGCATGGTTTTCTAAAGCATAATTCAAATCAAGGTAGGGTACAATGTTCTTGACATTTCAATGTTTTCTTTCTTCCTTTTCTAGTCATTTATCAAAAAATACCTTCAACTTTTAATCATATTCTTTCAATAAACATTTGACTTTGTGATTATATGTACTGATGATTCTAAAAGTAAAGTGTTTTCAGGAATTTTTTAAAAATTATATTGACATCTTTTCTTGACTCTATTCCCTCTAATTGGCCACTAATTCATCCATTCATTGACAAATACTCACTGAAAAAATCTTATGTAATAATCATCATATCAGGATTTAAAGGTACTTTGGAGTAAAACAAATATATACCTTTTCTCCTATCTAGATAGGAAGTAGACATTAATGGAGAAATCACACCAGTATATAAATTCTAAAAGTGATAAGTTCTATGAATGAAAATATGCTGGTAATCATAAATCTTTACAGGGCATGTATCCTTACCTGGTGGCTCATCTAATGGGAATTTAGAACTATCACATTCATACACATAAAGCATTAAAAAAAGATGTAAAAACAAGTTAGTTTATTGCCATTTCAAATGTTTATACAGGTAAATTAACTTCAAAAAGCTAATGCATGTATGGTTTACTCTCAGAATTTTGCATGAATGCCAATTCATTAATTTGTTTTGTCTTTAAAAAATACTTCTTTAAAAATACTTTAACTGAATTCAATTGTATAAATAAGGCATAAAAATAAATTTAAATGCTGCTAATTTTCTAAAATAAGACTAATTACTTTTAAATTGAGGTGGCAAAAATATCTGAGCACTAAATTTCACAATATTGTAATATCTTTAAATTTAAATAATGTTAAATTATGACTACAGAGAGTATACAATACTCTAATAAAATATAGAACATGTTCTGTTATATTATACAAAATATTAGTTGAATGAATATTTAAAAATATGTAAAATGTTATCCAGAAATTGAAAAATATAACAGTCAATTATATAAATCTAAAAAGTAGGAAATATGATTTACATAACTTATTTTACAAACAAATATAAAAGTTACTTTTAATGCTTATGTTTTTATTCTCAGAATATTTTATGAATGAACCTGATAACCAACCAAAAGCCAGATTAATCATATCATATTGTTATAGTATCATGTTGTTCTCAAGCAAGAGTGATGCTAAAAACACATATTAATCATGTGAAGTCAAGTGTTTAAATGTAAACAATTGCAGAGCTATTCAAACTGTAGGAAATGTCCAATGTAATTTGAATTAGAAAACTGAAGTATGTATCTTTTTCCATAGTCCATTAATGCTAATAAGCAAAGAAGCTGTCCTCTGTAA
Source organism: Loris lydekkerianus (assembly GCA_963574355.1). Classification (NCBI taxonomy): domain Eukaryota; kingdom Metazoa; phylum Chordata; class Mammalia; order Primates; family Lorisidae; genus Loris; species Loris lydekkerianus. The sequence continues at coordinate 20,794 of CAUYPK010111341.1, read as the reverse complement.
GGTTGGTGTGCCACTAATCAGAAGTTATCAACGGTGGGTCAAAAGAATGAAGTAATGGAGGCAAATTTTACATACTTAGTAATAAGTAGAAGATTATTATGTATGATTTTATCTTAATTGGGTTTGAGAATTAATTGGTTGGTAACAAAAGCTGGCATAAAGCTTTTCATTTGAGCAGAAACAATTAAAAACCCCAAAAGGTTTGGAGTTGGTGATAACCACACCACTGGATTAACTCCTAGCTATAAAATCAGAAGAGATTTATTATTTATCTGAAAATTGAGTTAATGATAATGACTAATGTATATTACTTAGCTAAGAACATTTCAACTTTCCAAAGCATGCTTCTTGGGACAAGGTCAAGTCTGTGTAAAACTGATGTATAATATAGTAAGTGATTTCCATGGTTTCTCATTTAAATGGTTCCTCATTTAAATCAAAACTGGAAAATAAGTAATGAACCTAACAGGACATAGTATTTATTACCTTGTAAACTAAGAGCTAAACCGCTGTTTGGTTACTGCTTTTAAAGGCTATCTTTTTCTTTTCTTTTTCTTTCTTTCTTTCTTTCTTTCTTTCTTTCTTTCTTTCTTTCTTTCTTTCTTTCTTTCTTTTCTTTTCTTTCTTTTTTTTTTTTTTCTCATGTGTATAATCTGCCATGCTTAGAATAATATAGGGCTCAATTAGAAATAAAAACAATCACCAATAGCAGAAAAGAAATCCTGTCATTCTTGACATAAGGGATGAACCTGGTGGACAACACGGTAAGTGGAATAAGCCAGACACAGAAAGACAATACTGCGTGATCTCATGCAAATGTGGTATCCAAAAATGTAGAACCCAGAGAGGCAGAAAATAATGAAACAGGGGTTTGCAAGGTCTAGAGGATATGAGGGGCAGTTGCAGAAGTTTTGGTCAAAGGATATAAAATTTCAGTTAGATAAGGAGATCAGTTAGATCTGAAATGTTCTTAGCTAAGTAATATACATTAGTCATTATCATTAACTCAATTTTCAGATAAATAATAAATCTCTTCTGATTTATTAGCTAGGAGTTAATCCAGTGGTATGGTTATCATCAACTCCAAACCTTTTGGGGTATTTAATTGTTCTGTTCAAATGAACAGTTAGAGATTTCAGTTAGATAAATACAAGAGATCTACTGCATAATATAGTGACTATAGTTAATAACAAAGCATTATCTTCTTGAAAATTGCTAAGAAACTACACTTAAAGTTTTCTCGCCACAAAAAAAGTATCTGAGGCAATGCATATTAGTTTGAATTAGCCATTTCTACTATGTAGACCTATTTCAAAACACCATGTTATACCATAAATATAAACATTTTTGTCAGTTAGAAATAACATAAGAAATATAAGAGAAGAAAGGAAGGAAGGGAGGAGGAGAGGGAAGGAAGGAGATTGAAAGAAAGAGAAAAAGAAAGAAAGGGAAAGTAAAAAAGAAACCACTTCTTGGATTTATTTACCTTAATAAGGTTAAAATTATCTATCTCGGCCTTTTTTTAAAGATTAATTTCTTAAAATTTCAAGTTGTCTTTTAATGTAGTCATTAAAAGTAAATAATATGTGTTCTAGCCTTGATATTTATTATAGATAAAATACCTTGGGATGAACTTTAGTTTGTCAAAGACTCAGGGGATTGGGTTCACTGTTGATAGAATTAACATTAACAATGACCACTTATTTCTAGAATCTTAGAATGTTAAAAAAAATTATGACTTCACATCTTTTGTATTGACCTGGATAGAGTTGAAACATATTCATCTCAGTAAAGTATCACGAGAATGGAAAAGCAAATATCCAATATACTCCATACTAATATGAAGTCAGTAGATGATTTAATTCACAAACACAGGAGAAACACTCATTTCAATTGAAGTTGGGGGGAGAGGGGGACAAAGGAGGGAGGACAGGTGAGGAGTTTGGGGTGCTCCCACTGAATCGGCACTACATAGTTGTGTAGGGCACACCTTTTGGGTGCAAGACATAGCTACAAGAGGGACACTACCTAACAAATTCAAATATTGTGATTTGGTTGTTTGTACCCTCACATGAACCTGAAATTTAAAAAAAAAAAACACTCAAAAGAAAAAAAAAGAAACTGTTTCAAAACACACAAAAAATTATGACTGTAGAATAATATATAGTCATAAATAACATACATATATTTATACTATCAATGCACTGCTATGTGTTTCTACTGCTATACTTAATTGGTTAATGTTCAACAGGATCCATTAACTTACCCAGCAACTTTTATCAACTAATTTCTTATCAGATACTACAAATTCAATTGGCCTACATTTTACCTTTTTAGTGTTAAAAAGGGGTGGCAATGTTTGTGTATATCACCAGATCACCAGATTGTTAAGCAGATTATTTAGAACAAATGAAAATGCTTTAGATACTTACAGAAATGTAATGAAAGGATTAGTCTAGATTTTTTTTTTTTTTTGTTAATCCTCAGTGTGGATTCTGTTTCCTATAAACATGTCAAATAAAAAAATCAAGCCATTCTAAGGAGATAAAAAGTTTTCTTTTAATTGAGTGTAAATCCCCCCCCTTTAAAATAAAATCGCAAAAATTTGTTTTATACATGATTAACATGATTAACATTCCTCCATTATATTCGTAACAAAGTAATTACTCAGGTAAGTAAACTTCATATCACAAGGACACTAATAAAATATTGGGATTCAAAGGAAATTTAGAGTTAATAAGCAGATGGAAATAACAAAGCAAGAGAGGGAGTGAACACAGTGAAATAGCAGAAAGTATATTATCTCAACAAGAAATGGTGCATTTTGTGTTCTGAAACCTGTTCCAAATTGGTAAGCTTTTTGTCTTCACCAAGAATGCTTGTTTTCACATTTTTGTAGTAGTTTAGAAGACTTGGAGAAGCTTTTTGTGGCTAAGAAAATTTAAAACTACTTTGAAATTCTCTGAGCAACACACAGATACCATCAAAATACACAGGTATACTATCAAGACATGTTGATGAATTATGCCTTTAAAATTGTGCCAAGAAACCCAGCACGTTCTTTCTCTTTTATTATCAAGCAGAGTTCTACACCGTCTACCTTTGCACTAGGCAGTTCCAAAGTTATTTCTCAGACAGCAGCTTACTGCAAAAGGTTTAGACTAGAAAATGACTTATTTTTCTCACACCAGGGATACAATATGGTATCAGCAGGAAAAAAACAATATGGAAATCCAAGAGACGTTGCAACAAATTATGGAAATGCCCTAGGATTTGGTCTTTATATCAATATCCAAAAAATGATGGGAGTGGCATTGTGAACAATCCATTTAGCACTCAAATATAAGTTAGCTATGCTTGCAGCTGTTTAAATATCCAGCCCTTATTAAGAGTGTAACCTAAATGGGATTATATTACACATCTCATAGCTAAAGAAACTCTTAAAAGGGAGAAGCTGGAGGTGCCCAGGAAATAAAGAGATGGAAGAGGTCAAACGGAAAACGGGTGGGAAGAAAGAGGCAGAGAGGATTTTCTTTGTTGTTGGTTGTCAATGGTGCCGATTTGTTTCATTAAAGACAGGTTTTGAAATTCTTTTTGGCTCCTTTAGAGATTCATCCAGGGGTAGTGGTTTATACCAGCTGCTTCTAGGCATCTTCAGTTGCTCAGATACCTCAGACAAAATGCTCCTCTCTAGAGATAACAGCCCCAATCCCAGTGGTCCTGATAATGACACCACCACCCTGAAACTGAGAAAGCTGAAAACCTCTTCAATTCACAAATTTAATCCATCACTATGTATTAACTGCTTAACTACATAAAATCACATAATTCTGCCTACTTGAGTCATTCTAACTATTATAACCTCTTTGTTGGAGGCTGTATTAGCCTCTTAGGTGGCCTACCTATGGAAAATTTGCCTTTCCCAACTAAACTGTCTGTAGCCAACAAGCTCTTAAAATGCATGTTGATCATACTATTCTTCATTTCAAAGTTCAAGAAAATTCTCTGTGACTTCCTGTTGCTCTTAGGATAAAATCAAATCTCAAATGTAGTGCTATTCATTGGAACTTTCTGCAATAATGAAAATGTTCTTTAAACTTTCCAATATGGTAGCCAGATGTGGCTCATGAACCCTTGAAATGTGGCTAGCTCAACTAAGGAACTAAATTCTTAATTTTATTTAATTACCTTAAATTTGAATTTAAACAACCGCATGGGTCCTCGGCTATTCTGTTAGATAGTGTAGCTCAAAATAAGGCCCACTAGACCCCACACTGAACCTCTCCACCCATTTTCTAGTATCTGCTTATACCAAACCTTCTATCCTTTCTTTTCTCTGCTTCTCTTATAAGTTTTGCAAGTTCATTTTGGTCCCAGCTGCCTCAAGAAATCTTTGCATATACTATGCCCTCTGGTTGGAGAACTTCCTTTCTCTCTTCTTAGTTAACACCGACTCATCCTTCAGAAGACCCAAGGATGAAAGCCATGTCCTAGGGAAGACTTTCTGGATGACCTGAAAATTTAAATTTTAGGTGTTCTTTTAATTTTTTTGAAGTTGTTTTTCCTTCTTTGATTTTTTTTTTTTTAATTTTGGATTAATATAAGGGTACATACAATTAGGTTACATTGATTGCATTTGTTAGGAAAAGTCTAAGTTGTATTTGAGTCCTTCACCCAGGAGGTGTGCAATACATGTTCTTATAAGCACCTATTGCCTCCTCTTCATTGCTGTGGCCATACTTGCAGTCTTACATCTATGCATATGGTTATTTGATAAAATTAGACTATAAGTTCAATAAGGGCATTGAAGTACCAATTATTATAGTGTTCAGCAAATGATACGTATTCCATAAATAATGGTATGAAGGCCTGATTCTTTATCCTTTATTATTCTGCCCTCAGTAGCCTCAATTTGATTTTAATTTTTGGTAACATTGTTGGGAAGATAATGAGTAAATATTAAGCATGAAAAATTAGTGACTACAAAAAGCTTATTCAAGGGCCAGTGTCTTCTCAGACCAAAAAGGAAACAGGAACTGAGAGCTTCTTTGGTATTTAGTGAAAAGGCAATCATCTGCTAACCCCCAAGCTACAAGCTCAAACAGTGATTAGTATCTGATTTGTCCACTCAGGCTGACAAATGAGTGAAAAAACTTTTATAACTCTCTCCAACACCCCGAGGGGCACAAACCCCTCTGTTCTTTATATTCTAGTGCAATCCGCTGTCAAGTTATTTGTTCCTGTAACTGGCATTTTAATCTTCTTGTGTGCTTCTGTCTGTCTCCATTTCACACTTGGTATACTTGGTATCTGCGCACTCTTCTGCGGTTTAATGGCCTACAAAGAGCCATGAATAATTTTACTATAACTTCAATCCTTAAACTCCATTTAAAGGAAGAGTCTTTATGTTTTCAGCTTTTTTCTTCATAGAATCTGGTTCAATCTTAATTTTATAACTACTATCTTGCACTTTTGAGGCAACAGGTTTATAGGGCAATTTGAAGGGGAAATTCATCCAGCTTGCCTCTCACCAGGAAGACAAAATCTATCATCTCTCAGAATTCTCTGAAGGGCATATAATACCAAACAATCTGCATGTAGATGTCTATGCACACAAAATGATTCAGTAATCTACTCATTGTGATTGCAGAAGGCACTAAAGACTTTCCAATTCACTCCACACCGATTCTATTTAGTCAAATGTCAAGTATGTCAAGTATTCTGGGTTCATTCACTTTTGACTTCTCTCCTTGTACCATGAGCTATGAGTGCATCACAGTCTGAGGCCAAGAGTGTGGATTTAGGAACCATGACATGCTAAGCCTTGGATGATGTCTTTGCCATTATCTAACATTCTGAATCTCATCTCAACTGTTATAGAATGAAAGTAGTGACAATACCTTTCTAACTTTACCCCGTCAAGTGAACTAATGCAGTGCAAGTGCCTTGTTGTGGAACATTTGGTAAATATTAGTTTCCTTCCATTCTCTCTTATTGCTAATGTTTGGCAAGGCCTTTCCTCAAGATATTCTTAAGGGTACCTACACAGATTCAAGCACATCATCTCCAGCTGAAAGCAATGACGATTTAGACCTTCAGTATCTTCACCACCTAGAATGATTTTTGTGGACAAAGTCCAAGTCACCTGCATGGCTAGACCTCAAACAATAGCTAGTCTATGGGGGTGACCATGTACTCTTTAAAGTCTTTATGCAAGCTTAACTGTAACTATTCTGAATTACTTTCTCTATCATTCCTATTATCTGGTGGCTTGGAGCACCAACATTGTGATCAGAACCATGGCTAGTTCCTTTCATCTTTTCATCCCACTGCTCATCCCCTATAGCTTCTCTTTTATAGAATGAAACGTGTCTTGGACCTCAGCCCTGCTCTCCATTTAATTTAAAGACTGAGTACCATTTTGGCTTCTTTTATCAAGGCACAACTTTGTGCATAATGATCCCAGAGGAGCCACTGCTAGGTTTGCCATTGTTCACTAGAGTATCTGGTGCCCTTACAGAAGCAGTCACCAGAGCTGGTCAATAATGTTCTCCTTTTAGTCTTGTTCTTTCTTTTCAATTCCAAAGGCTCACATTTCTAAGGTCAGTGTCAATCTCTCCGGCCTCAAGGAAGCAACCTGTTAGGATAAAACCTTTATGCAAGCATGGCTAAGAGAAATGATCAGAAAATGATCTATTTTGGATCATTTGTTCTATGGAAATGGAACAAGAATATTCTATTTTCTAAAATAAGTGATATTTTATTCTTAAGATTTAGAAAAGAAATTGGAAGCAGATCTCCCAAAAGGAACTAAAATTGCATTTCCCTCAATAATTCTACCCTATCCTCACTTACCCCAAGCTCAGCAGTCAGCTATGGTCAATGGCAAAGTTTCTATATTGTGTTAACCTAATAACTTTTGAACAGCTGACTTGGTAAATCTGGAGAACACAGTCCTTAAGTCTAACTGCTTTCTCAGGTGTGGAGGGAAGCACACATTTGGCAGCAGATTTCTAGTAGTCTGCATACCTCCAGGGTTCTAGAAATGCTAAGAGAATAATTCCAAATGTAGGATAGAAAGAGGAGGGTGAAATTTATTGCATAGCAGGAGTTGGGTAGTGCCCATCAACCCATGAATGAATTAATAAACTGTGGTACATGGAGTACTAGTCAGACATAAAAAGATGGAAACTTTACATCTTTTGTATTTACCTCAGTGGAGTTGAAGAATAGTCTCATTAGTAAAGTACCTCAAGAATGGAAAAGCAAGTATCCCATGTACTCAGTACTAATCTGAAACTAGTAGATGACCAACTACAGCCTCACATGAGAGAAAAGCACAATTAAATTCAAGGGGGAAAGAGGGGAGTGGCTTGTGTAAGCTCCCACCTAACGGGTACAATGTAAGGGTAACATGGTACACTTCTCAGGTGAAGGACTCAACTACAACATGGACTTTACCTTACAATGCAAACAATGTAAGCTAATTGTTCACACCTTATATTAATGCAAAATAAACAAAATTTTTTGAAAGTGTAAGATGGTAAGTTCCAGCCTGCTCTGTATTCACTGGAGTTTACCTTCTCTACATTAAATTTTTGACTCTTAAAGTAATACATTGCAAAATCTGTTCTATCTTCCACCTGTATTCAAATCTGTTATCCTTTAGATTATCACTCTCAGGAAAAAAAGTTTTTCTCTTTGTAGACTCCAAAAATTGCCTGAGATGTTTGATTGTTTTCAGTCAACTAAGGACTAGAAAGGTGAATGGTAATGATTGCCTATTTTTAGATGGTTTGGCTAATTATTATTAATCAACATAGCCTTCACCTCATTTACCTAATTACAGCATTAAGACATTTGTCTTCTACACCTGATAGATCCAACATGTACTTGCAATGTGCTCCATAGCTGTGGTCCCCCTACTAACTCTCCATCAACCCACCCACCTCCCTTCCCCTCTCACTCCTTTTTCCTCCTTCATCTTAGGCTATAGTTGTGTTTCATTTTTCATATGCAAGTGTGAGTGATTATAAATTGGTTTCACAGTAGTACTGAGTACATTGGATGGTTGTTTTTTTTTCCATTCCTGAGCTACTTTACTTAGAAGAATATTTTCCAGCTCCATTCATCTCTCTCTCTCTCTCCTTTTTTTTTTTTTTTTTTTTTTTGCAGTTTTTGGCAGAAGTTGGGTTCTCCAGCATATGAGACTGGCGCCCTACCCCTTTATGCCACAGGCGCTGCCCAAGTCTCCATTTTTTTTAATGCTGAATACTTTTATGATTCCTTTTTTAAAAGAAATTTTTGACACATCTTATTTCATTCAGATAGCACCTTGATCACACATAATCCAAAAACATTCAAAAAAATAAATCAAATTTAAACAGTCGTTAAAGTTTGATCTTCAAACATTATAGTCAAAGATAGCGCACTTACCTATGAGCTGTCGATGATAAAACCACATCCACATTTTAGTGGCCATCAGCCATTTTTTGTGCAAATCTATACGGACTGTGAGCTATTTGCTGTTACTAGTTTGTTATTAAGTATCTCTTTCAGGCTTTGAAGAGCTACAGGCATCTCAGCAGAGGTTAGAGGAAAGAGCTCAACTTTGGTGTAGTACAAAATGTGGCAGCCAGTGCTTCAAATACATTACAGCAGCTTTCATCAGTACCAGGGACTTCTCCACCAACTTATGGACAAATTGTGCCATGATTCTTAGAAAGCTTGTCCTTCCAAAATACCAGCAGAATGTCATTCTACATTTATTATTCTTAGCACTGATATATTATCCTCTAAAAAGCATGTTAATTTATACTATCACAATTATGAGAATGCTTATTTTGGTAAAACATCTTCAACCTTGAGTATTAATTAAAAACATCTTATACATTTAAAATGTTAAAAAAGAAAGATATAAATGTTTTTATTTACATAATTCATATTATTTAGTAAGTCATAAAGTCTATGTACTTATTTACAATGTGTTCATATCATCTGCATGTTTTTATTAGAAATTTGTTTTCTTACTGATTTGTGTGAATTATATATATTTATCTATATTTATCCATCTATCTGCATAGGAAATCAAGCTTAACCTCCTGTTTTATACGTAAGTTATTTCTCTTAATTTTATATATCAAATTTATATTTATTTAGGGAATTTCTAGGTAGCTTTATTTGAAATATTTTCTTGGGGTTTTTTTAAATGCTACTTTTATTGATAGTTTTTTAGTCATTAGTAAATTTAGCTTGGTGTGAATTGATGTACAAACTGACATACAGTATTTCCCTAAATATCTATTGTGAAATAACATTTGCCTTTTCTCTGTGGCTTTCAGGGCTACTTTCTGCTCCAATAACCAATTTCTTGCTTCTTGGACCTATAGAGATTAGTATGATACTTAGTTTTAGAATGCATTTTAGTATAAGTTAAATGTATGAAACACAAAGAAAATATTGATAGTTTACAAAGCCACTTTTGTTACTTGCTTTTGCTACACATTTACCCTCAGTTAACTGTACTTCTTCTGCATACTTTCATTCTGGAATGCTGCAGATTCCAGGGCTGTGGGAAAAAAGAGATAGTTATTTCTAGAATGCCCCTGCATCCAGCTGTAAAGCCTGAATTCCAAGGACAGAGTCTTATAATCTTACTACAGTGAGAGGTAATACATTGTGCAAACCTATACTAAATATATTTTAACTCTTTTAATTAAATCCCAAGAAAGATGCTATTGTACTTTTGAGTAAAATTAATTTCACTGAAACTAGCATGTTGACAATATCCGGGCTTTATATTTAGTCACATTTTCTTTTCATTTATCCAAATTTCTTTCTCAAAACTTTAAGTTAAATTTTAATAGTCATAGGGGAATTACTTATTTTATTTAGAGTTTATACCAGATACGTTTTGAATATTTTAATGCAATCGTGAATTTAATGAATGTTTCAGTTATAATTTCAGTCGCTTAATGATGATGTATAGAAAAAAATCATTTAAAAATATTGATATTATAGCTGCTCTTTGGCTGGCTATTCATTTTTAGTTCTAAGGAATTTAAGTAATGTACTAGGGCTAGGCTGTTCAACATAGTAACCATTCACACATTTAAATTTAAATTAATTATGATTAATATTAAATAAAATATTCAGCTCCTTGGTCACACATGCCACATTGCAAATGCTAGATAGCCACATGCGATTAGTGGCCACCTCCTTGCACCGTCACTAGCTAACATTTTCCTCATGGCAGAAAGTTATATCAGATACTTCCACTGAAGGACTTTTTAGTTATATAACACTGTTATGTGCCCAGAATGTTACGCTTTTCTTGTTCTAATAATCATGATTTTTCTCATTTTTCTTCTGTGTTTTATTACTTTGGCCCCAACTTTGGGCAATATGTTAATTAAGGATGGTAACAGTGGCTAAGCATGGAATACTGATTTCCTGTTCTAGCAAGTTGGATATAAACTATCACCCTGGACTGTCACAATCACCATTAATATTCCCACTTCCTCCATCCAAACAATTGCACTCAATTTCTAATCACTATCATCAAAAGCAGCATAGAGAGAAGCATGGTGAAAGAGAAAGACAGTATTGGTTCAAGAGATATTTCTATTTTGGTTATCTTGAATATTAGTACCTGTGCAGTTAAAAAAAAAAAAAAAAAAAAAAAAAAAAATGCCAGTTTTTTGGGGTTTTTAAGAGGTATAGACATTAGGTCTCCAAGCTAGACATGAAATTGAGAAGAAAGGAGGCATTCTATGTATCCTCAAACAAAGCATGCATTGGGTGCTGAGTGCAATTCCTTTTTTTTTTTTTTTAAGACAGAGTCCCACTATATTGTCCTCAGTAGAGTGCTGTGGCATCACAGTTCACAGCAACCTCAGACTCCTGGGTTTAAGCGATTCTCTTGCCTCAACCTCCCAAGTAGCTGGGACTACAGGCACCCACCACATGCCTGACTATTTTGTTGTTGTTGTTGCCATTGTTGTTTAGCTGGTCCAGGTTGGATTCAATCGCACCAGCCTCAGTGTATGTGGCTGGTGCTGTAATCACTGTGCTATGGGGTGTCAAGCCACTGAGTGCAATTCTTAATGAAACTCCATAAATTAAATTTCATCATCAATAAAATACCCCCAAGTCTATCATCCCAAATAATGGAATTACACTTTATTAGTTTTAAAATATCTTGTATTTAACTTTCTTCTGTGTCTTCAGGCCTAATTTTTCATTTAAAAAAAAGAAAAATGGGATAGGCACCATATGATTTTATGATGGAATTCATAAATGTTATGGTGTAGTACAGTTGGATTGGAATGCATTTAAAAGAAACATTCTTATTTATTGAGGAAGTAGCAGTATAAAGTTTTCCAGAAATAAAACTAAAAAATAAAGCCCTTGGTTTCTTTGTGAACTGTGGGAGCATTTAAAAATCTAAGATTATGTTTTGCTTTTTAAAGAGTTCAAGATTTTTTTTTAATTACTTCTGATTTTATCACTATCTTGGGAAAACCAAAGAAGCAAAGTATTGAGAAAATAAAAGAAATCCACATGTGCTTTATGTGCATAAAACAGTTTTTATTCTCTGATTTTTTTTACCTGCTTGCTTTGTAATTTGGTAACTGTGATAATCAAAGCTTCCAATTCCAATAAAATTTTCCAGAAGCTCATGTTTTGATGGTGCATATTGATCATGTTTCTATTATGTTGGCTTATTTAAAGTGAATATTTTCTCCCTCAATGTTTACATAATAACTTCCATAAATATCAACAACCACAAACTGTAACTCTATAAAATGTCCCATGGGACCGTAAAGCGAATTTACACTGTCTCATTTTGTTAATACAAAATTTCTATTTCTTAAATAAATTCACATGTATGAAAATCCTTATATTACTTTCTTAATGAAACATTAAAACTCATTCATAAAATTTTTATGTAGAACTTCCTTAGAGATAATATAAAAGAATATTGGTCAATACTGACCAAAGAGAAAGTTACATTTTTCCTTCAGTTGAAATATCTGTAAATATTTCATCTTAAATGTTTCATCTTAATATTTCATCTTAAATATTTCTTAATATTTCATCTTAAATATTTCATCTTAAATGTTCCTATTTCTTTAACTTAAATGCTTATGATTGTATTCACTAGCATAAACTTAATGCTGATATTAGACACTGAATATAGGTAAATCCAATTTAATCGTAAGAGTATTCGAGATATATATATTTTCTTCTATTAATATCTTGTGAAAAGTATGCCAGATAACAGAGTAAAGAACTCGAGTGGAGTGGATGCTCAGAAGCACCATTCCCCCTATACAGTAAGTGTCATAAAAGCAGGTACCATGTTTGACTTTTATGTGACTTTATCTTCATAATCCTGCTCTCAATAAATGTCTTTTGAATAAGCATATAGCCAAACAAATGAAATGTGGCTTAGACCTACTCCTGAACAATTTAAATTAATGAAAATTTCAAGTCAATCTTACTTTTTCAAAACAATGTTGTTTATTTTCTGCTTGTTTGACTTTGTCAACTACCACCATTCCATCCCTAGCACCCACCCCAATATGAGCTCACTATGAATAGCTCTACCTTTTCCTGATGTATCTTTCTTTCTTGATCTTATGCTGCTGCCTACTATCCAAGGTATACTCTCCTGGGATGTTTTGGGGGTACCGTACAAGGCAGGAACAATTTATAGTCTGTAGTCAACACACGTGAGGCCCAGAACAACTGAATAATTACTTGAGGTAACATGGCTGGTAAGTGGTTGAACTATGCTTCAAACATAGGCTATGTGATTCCAAAATCAATGCCCTGAGCCCTGACTTAAACTATACTCCGCCAAGTTGAAGAATTTCTCTGTCAATGTGGACTCTACTTCTTTAAGAGTTGTTTATCTTTACTAAGCCTTTAGTTAATTTTCATCTCAGAGTACAATCTTTATGAACATTAAATAATAGTTGAATGAAGGAGTAAATAAATAAATATTATATTTACCTCCTTGAAATGGATGGCTAACTTGCAATAGGGATTATATTTACTGAGAAAGGAAAAAACTAAAGTTAGGTATATGGAGTCATTCTCCTTTACTTCTTAGAACATCACTCTAGAATGAGTGTTATTATTTATATGCATATAAGTAATATAAATAAGGAAATTAAATCCCAGAGAATTTAAGCCACTGACCAGGTAATATATCTAGTGAGCATTTAAGGTCAATACTGAATAGCAAGTCTGCCTGGCTCCCAAGTTGGGGCCCCTAAAACAATTTACCATATAAATGTCACCAAGAAATCTGACTTCCTCTCTTGAAGTTTCAACTGTATCCATGCATAATTAAGAAAACTTGGTTTGAGTTTGAGTTTTGCTATTTATGGGTTTTATAACTCTGGTCATTTCAAATCTTTGTGGTGATTTATTTACTGAGAAAATAAAGAAGCTAGAGGTAATGTTATCTCAAATCCACATTTGATCTATTAGGTCATTAAACTAAAATGTAACAACTCTTTTGTGCCAATATAATTTATTCCAACTGGAATACCTTTCATTTAGAAATGTGTAATACACTAACCATATAAAAACAATAGCCATTTTTAGGCTGAAAATTCTATAAAACAAATAAAAAACAAAAAGAAATGCTGAGTCACGAAGAAAGTTACACCTATCCTAGGTCACCTGCGTACATAAGCCAAAGTGATCACATTTGCATGAGTTTCATGACACAGTCTTGAAAAAAAAAAACTGAATATGCTAGCTGAATAATCTCCTTTATGGCTCTAGTTTTCTAATACATCAATTATTTTATGCTTTGAAGAGATTCCACATCTCCTATTCTTTAGAACCACTTCTCTAAAGGACATGGCCAAGAACTGATGAATGGTCCAATGGAGAATGATATGGTATTTAGCGCTTCTGGAGAGAGATGACATTTCAGCTTTAGGATGATTTACCTCATGGTTGGTATGTCAAGTTTTCCTTTGGGATGTTAGTTGTTGGAAGACACATAAGGGAGCTATCATCAGTGAGTCTGAGGCTGGGTTTAGAGTCAGCCTATGCCTCTGAAGCAGCTAAGTGAAAGGATTGGCTGATGTTCCAAACAATCCATTAGGAAAAATATTTGAATTTTAGCTTCATGCTGCTTTCAAATAGCATATCCTGGAGTGTATGTATCCTGATACACCCCATGTACAAAGTTGATATTCCTGTGCTGGCATAGAGAACCTTACCATCCTGACAACTAGTAAAACCCTTAGGGGTCTTACTGATCAACAAACCCTTGGGTATTCCCAAACGTGTCCTTAATCCCAGCTGAGATGTGTCAGGGTTAATTCTCTACTATCTCACATTCACTCAAACGCCATACAGGCTACTTTGTTTCACTTGTGTGTTGCTCATCCATTTAAGTCTTTTACAGGAATTAATAAAAAGACAAGAAGGGATCTTTGCACTTCATGAGTTTTCCACCACTTGCACTGCACCAAGGTGAGAGGTGGTAGCCATTGCTTGGAAGGAAAACTTGGCTCTGTATCCATTATTATTAGATGTCCACTACAGCCAACTATAGACAGTCAAATTAAGGAACCATAAAATGGTCTAAAATGAGCACAGAATAGACCCTAATTCATGGCTATGAATCATAAATGATACTAATTATTCAAAAGTTTATCTTTGGGTTTAGTTTTACATGGGAAATCCTCTCCTCGTAAGGTTAAACCAATGGCTTCCCAGGAAATTGTCCAGATAAAGAGGCCCTTTGGCCAAGTGGTCTTGCCTCTCCTTTGAGTTTCAATTCCCCTCTCAATCCTTTCATTTCCTTTCCCAAGACCTATGCTAAGGTTGGCCCTGGAAAGGATGCTCATGCTTTCAGCCCAATTTCCTTAGCAGAGCTGAAACAGGCAACATTTTTCAAAAAAGGATTTGCATAAGAGAACAGCAAAAACAAAATTTATTTTATTTTATTTTTGTATGCATTCATCCTTTCTCTGGTCACCCCTGCTCCCCTATCCGTAGGACCCCGTCATTCACCCAGCATTCATAGACCGAGCCCTGTGACATACCAGGCATGGTGCTAGGCACGGAGAACCAGACAAGAAATTCACAGTAACAATTACCCAAATATGTATTTTACTTACAGATATTAAAAAATCAGCTATGAAATTAAATATTGAACTATATTACCTCAAAATTATTTAAATTTTTAAAATTTTAAAGTGCATAAAATAACTTCCATGCATATATCAACCAACTCCCTTACTTACCATTTTGCTGTGTTGCTCCCCAGGGCTCTCTTAGATAAATGGTACAGATTTGGCCAAAGCCAGCCTGAAACCTTCCTCCTCTTTTCCTTTCTAGAGATACTACTTTCTTAATTGGCTGTCATTCCAAATTTTTTTTTTTTATTTTTAATCCACATGCATACATTGATAAATAATACCAAACATTGTTTAATTATTATATA
Source organism: Loris lydekkerianus (assembly GCA_963574355.1). Lineage (NCBI taxonomy): Eukaryota > Metazoa > Chordata > Mammalia > Primates > Lorisidae > Loris > Loris lydekkerianus. The sequence continues at coordinate 5,313 of CAUYPK010111341.1, read as the reverse complement.
GTATTTCTACGTATATTTAGCACATCAACTACCATGTGAGTTGCATTAAACTCACCCTAGTTTTGAGCCTAGGGCCTTGTAAAGCATATGTAACTCACAAGTCTCTTGACCTATCTTGACCTAATAAAACACTCATCCCCCAAAGGAAAAAAAGTGATTTTTCTAGTGTGGCAATTAACATGTTCAAAATTTAGCTAGGTTCAGTGACTCACACCTGGAATCCTAGTACTTTGGGAGAACCAAATGGGAAGATCACTTGAGGCTCAGAGATTGAGAGAAACCTCGGGCAGCTAGGCATGGTGGCATGCTCCTATACTCTTGCCAAAATCTAAGTAGTGTAAAAACAGTCCAGTTAATGAAAAACAGGTTTCTTTTCAAATAATAGCTGTCTCATATCACTTACTAGCTTTGACACCAAGTCCAAAGTTATTGATTTTAATAATTTGGGTCACTTTTCAAGAGTCCAATGATAAATAAATTTGAGTAGAAGAGACAGGTATTTTTATGCTATTATTTGATATAGGCTACAAATTTATAGTTTGTTTGCTGCTATCTCAGTCACGTATTTTTATCTATGTGGTCATTCTAGGTGTAGACAGAATACTGAGGCATCAGAGTGTACAGTTGAAGAACACTGCTAATCAAATTTCCCCATCCTATGTACAGTGCCTAAAATTTTCTAAGTTTTTACTTAGCATAAGGTACTTAAAGACCTTGATAAAATACAGTCTGTTATTGCCTACTGAGCTGTGGGTTAGGTGAATATTAACTATGAGAATGGAAGATACATTTGCAAGTAATTGGAGAGTGTTCTTGAACATTAGATGCCAAATAAAATTGCTTGTCATTTTCACTATTCCATAAACCCAAAACACAGAACAAAATTAAAAAATAAAAGAAATATGGAAGTATTGAGAGAATAAACTGAAAGTATTTGCAAGGAATCTAGATGTAAGAATTGATTGTCAAATTTTAAAAGAGTCATGAAATGTTAGAAATCTCATAGACAGAAAACTGAGTCCTCAATGTGAAGCAAGAAATAAAATATTTCAGGGTAATGATGATTGAATTCTGCACTGGGCAGGCCACACACTGAGTGCTTGATTTTCTGAGCCCTGTTATAGAAGGTGAGAGTGTCAGATGTCACCCAGGGAATGATGACAAAATCAGTGAAGAGTCCAGAAATTGTTCCATGTTAGAGATTGACTAGAACTCCAGATGTAGAGTCAGAGAAAGATCAGACATGAGCCCCTATTGTTCTAGATGAGAGCTGAGTAGTTTGGGGCAAGTTATTTTTCCCTTTTAGGCACAATTTTCTCATCTATAACAGGTATAATAAGGCCAGATACTGTAAAGTCATTATGTGGGTCAAATGAGATCATATCTGCCAGTGCATTTGTGTAAGTGGTAACTTGCTACACACGTCTAGTGTGAGAGACGGATGATTTTGTTCTGAATATCTAATAATGTTGTGTACAAGGGAGCAGCTCATTATCTGTGGTAGAGGCAGGAGTAAAACTGAAGCAGATTCAGCTTAATGTATGAGAAAAACGTTCTATCAATGCCTATCAATGCCTTACAGGGTCAACAGCATCACTGGCTGTCTCCAAAGGGTAGTAAATTTTTCCTCTTGGGAGAAACTCAGGGAGAAACTAGATAAAGACTTTGATAAGGTGTTTTTCAAAAAAATTGCCAGATAGCCTTAAATACAATTTCTAATGAAAGAGTTTTCCAATCCAGGAAGGTTTTGCTAGAACTCCAATATACATTTTCAAGTCACTCATGTAAGGACAACTGTATGTTTAATTACAGTAGCACCAGTGGGGAGCACCTACTTAGCACCAATCATATCACAGTGATCCCAGGCCTTTTCTACTGTCCTTTATAGTTTTCCATGCTATTTAGGTGCATATTTTTCATTTTAAATTACAGACTAGTTGCGAGGAAATAGCATTTTAACACAAACGTGTTAAATGTTGTTCAGCATCTTTCATGCATGTTCAACACTTTCTAACCCCTGAACAGTGCTTAGGAAAAGAGGATTACTTGGATCAATACTACACAAGCAAAGTCAGTCAACGTAAGCAACAGCAAGCAGAGTAGGTAGACAGAAAATTCTGTCCTACCCAGCAAATGATCACCCTGGAAAATGTACTGCTTTAAAAGTCTCGCCTGGAACTTCAAAGAGCTAAAGAGCACTATCTCCCTCCTGACAAACTGTATCAATGGTTCTACTTGAATAAATAAGAGAAATCAAATCTCATGCTTCAGAAAATAAACTTAATACCATAGGGATCAAGAAGGTATTTTTGTCTTTTTTGTAACCCTTGACAATTGGCTTCAAGCAAAGAAGGAGGCCCTGGGGGCTGCGTTGCTTTCTTTTTGGTGCATCAGCTTTAGTTTGGTAATGGCCTCGATGCACAAGAGCCCTACAGGGGAAGGACATGCCAGCTTCCCTAATCTGAAGGTGTTATGCAAGATACAGGCGGTTGCTTCCTCTCCTTTATTTGAGTTCTCTTGTTTATGGAATGTGTGAGCATAAATAAATACATTTTCTACATTCGTTAAATAACAGATGGATTATCACTTACTGGCAAAGGAGATCATTTTCTTATATGCATATACACAAGAAAATAATACTTGTTAATTTTACTAGCCTATTTCTCTCTCTGTCAATTCATTTCTAGTTTGGTTGAGAGGAATGAGAAGAATTTCATTAAGGACAAATCTTTTTTTTTTTTTTTTTTTTTTTTTTTTTTAATTAAATAATAGCTTTGTAAATTAATGCAAGCATGGGCACCATACACTGGTTTAGACACAATTTGACATATTTTCATTCCACTGGTTAACATAGCCCTTCTGGCATTTTCTTAGTTATTGTGTTAAGACATTTATATTCTACATTTAGTAAGTTTCACATGCACTCTTATAAGATGCACCGTAGGTGTGGTCCTACCAATTACCCTCCCTCCACCCATCCTCCCCCTTCCCCTCCCTCAAGAATAGAAGAAAGAGTATCCAACGTACTCAGCCTTACTATGAAACTAATTTATAGCTTTCATATGAAAGCTATAACCCAATTATAACCTAAGAATATGGGGAAAGGTGAAAGGACAAATCTTTAAAGTATCTCTGCGTCTATTTAGAAGCCAACTTGTGAGCCCTGTAACTGCAAAATCATTGAGGAGAACCCTGTCTACACCTTCACTCCGTGATATGTGTAGCAGGTGAACTGCGAAGGGAGAAATCCATGATCTTCATGATTTGTGGCCTCATTTTTAATGGTGCAGGACAATGAAATAGCAATAGACAGCTGTCATGAGTCCTTCAATTTTTTTGCAGTTTTTGGCTGGGGCTGGGTTTGAACCCAGCATATGAGGCTGGCACCCTACCCCTTTGAGCCACAGATGCTGCCCAGTCCTTCTATTTTTTAAGACTTAGCTCCCAAAGGATGAAAGCAATCACATAATTAAAGTTGTTTGAGCTCAAATGAGAGGTGGCAATGTGAACTTTTTTACAGTTTTGGGGAGCCCTACTGTCTAGAAGAAAAAGGTGACCTGATAAAAACTTCTGGTGAGCGGGCACAGCCAAATAGACTGTTAGAGGTGAGATAAATAATTTTTCCAAGTTTCTGATGCAGAACTGCAAAGGTATATATGTGCTAGAGTGAGCTGATGAAAGCAAGACTTGGTATCCACAAACACATTCAGAATATTTAAGGGATAGAGAAGGAAAGGCTGAGTATCCTCAGGGCCAGACATCCCCTGCAGACAGGCATCACAGTCAAGACTCACGTGGACACTGGTGGACCTGTTCCTGGAAACTAGAGGATGCATTATATTTATCTTCCTGACTGAGGAACCTGGACTTCTGACTAGGTAAAAAGGAAGTGACATTTAGGAAATATATCTATACACTGATTTATTGACGAGAATGAAGAATTCTTATGCTATTTAGGAGAAATAATTCTGGAAAATAGGTAAGGGAGCAAAATAATTTCTGAGAAGGGAGAAAGGAGTTTACTTTTAAACAAAAACAGCATTAAGAAGTAAATATTGGCATGAAAGAAAGGAGAGATGAGACGTGTAGAAGTAACTTCTCAGATAAAATACATGAGGATCTTCTCCTGGAGGGTTGATTAGGACATTCTACAGAATAGCAATAAACAATAATAAAATCCATGAGTATTCACAGGTGCACAAACACTGCTGAATTCCAGGAAGAAATGATGTTTTTTTTTTTTGTCTGGTGACGTTCTGTGAGGCATATGGTGATAGCCATATGTGGAGATGGCATGGCTAATTGCCTCTTACGCTGTCTTTCCAGAGTGTGAATCCAAGACATGACAGAAATCCTGCCCAGAGTCATCAACCTCGCTCCTCTCTACTTCCACTGGTCTATATGGGGATGAAAGATGGGGTCACAAAAATCCCTCTAATCTTTTCAATGTATATTTAAGTACTGGTGGTAACAACAGCAATCACGGATGGCTTTGTTATCCTGGGGTCCACACACTTGTGTAGATGAACATTTAGACAATAACAACCTAGTACAACTAGCAGTACAGTTACTGCTGTGCCTGAGAACATGCTGTGAGGAGATGAAGCTTTCCCTGAAGAAGGAATAGCATGGACTAAGCCCTGAAGACAAAGAGGGGAATAAAAATGGTCACTGAAAGAGGTTCGTCTCTAAAACCTTGACAACCCAGATTTAAATATTGCTGTGAAATTTCAAGGAATATGAAAATAAGAACACTAATTCCATCCTCAATAAAATAAGGAAACATTTGTCCATTCAAAATATTAGATAGGGTCTCTCTCTCACCTTTTCTCCTTCATGTGAGGGACCCACTTCCAGCTCTCTTTAGAAGAGCTCTAAACTTTCTCTTTTTTTCCTAAATAAAATCTCCCTTTGTTACCCTGAAAAGAAAATTACCAGATACAATGATAAAAATAAAATTAAGTAGCTATGACTGACGGAAAAGGGGAAGTCAAACTTCAGTGTCCATAAAGAAAAAATCAAATGAGTTCCCAGATGATTAAGCCTGGAGAATCCACCTTAAGATACAAGGAATCCTAGCCTAAGCAAGAACGAGATCCCATATCAACTTAAAAAAAAAAAAAAAAAAATAGGAAAACTAGATGGTTGTGGTAGTGCACATCTGTAGTCTCAGCTACTTGGGAGGCTGAGGCAGGAAGATTGCTTGACCCCAAAAGTTAGAGATTGCTGTGAGCTATGATGTCTCAAAAAAAAAAAAAAAAAAAAAAAAAAAAAAAACAATGATAATAAAAATAAAAATTAATGGGGGTGGGG
>CAUYPK010111336.1:0-24237 GCA_963574355.1 Loris lydekkerianus | reverse complement strand
AATGGAAGAAAAAGTATCCAATGTACTCAGCCCTACTATGAAGCCAAATTATAGCTTTCACATGAAGTCTATAACCCAACTATAGCACAAGACTATGGGGAAAGGGCCAAGGAAGTGGAAGGGAAGGGGGAGGTTTTGGTGAAGGGAGGGTAATGGGTGGGGCCTCATCTATGGTGCATGTTAGAAAGGGTACAGGTGATTGCATGAATGTACCCAGCTATGATTTAACAATAAAAAAAGAAAAAATAAATAAATAAACTATAAATTTGGCTACTTCAGGAAAAAAAAAAAACATAATGTCTCCTAGTTCATCCATGTTACTGCAAATGACAGGATTTCATTCTTTTAGGCTGAAGCTGACACATCTTATTTATCCATTCATTTATTTGTGAACACTTAGGTTGATTTCCTGTCTTGGCTATTATGAATAGTGCTGGGAGTGCATGTATCTTCTCAATATATCTTCTTTCCACTGAGAATGTAGGTAATAGTGGGATTATCGGATCATATGTTAGTTCCATTTTCAGGTGTTAGGGGAACCTCCACTGTTTTCCATAATGGCTATACTAATTCACATTCCCACCAGTGGTGTGTCAGATTTCCCTTTTCTCTGCGTCCTTGCCAACATTTATTATTGGTTTTCTTTTGGATACTAGCCATTCTAAAAGGTGTGACATAACATTTCACTGGGGTTTGATTTGCATTTCCATGATAGTGATGTTGAACTTTTTTCCATATACCTCTTGGCCATGTGTGTATCTTCTTTTGAGAGATGTCTGGTTAGCTGACTGCCTCATTTATAAATAGGATTATTTGGCTTTCATTGGTTGAATTCTCTGTATTTTCTAGGTATGAATCCCTTATTAGGTGAATAGCTTGCAAATATATTTTATCCTGTTCTGCTGGTTGTCCCTTCACTCGGTTGATTGTTTCCTTTCCTATGCAGAAAGCTTTTAGTTTTTAAACTCTAATTGTTTATTTTCCCTTTTCTTGCCTGCCTTTTGAGGTCTTTTCCACAAAATCTTTTCCCAGAGCAATGTTCTGAAGCATTTCCGCTTTATTTTTTCTAATAGTTTCATATTTTGGGGTCATACATTTAAGTCTTTAATTCATTATGAGCTGATTTTTGTAGGTAATGAAAGAGATAGAAATCTGGTTTCCTTCTCCTGCATATGGATATCCATTCTTTCCCAGCAACATTTATTCAAAAGACTTACACATATTTTATATTATGAGATGATATGGAAAGAAAGTAAACTAAATGACTCACTCTTTTTTTTTTTTTTTTTTTTCCTGAGACAGAGTCTTACTCTATCACCCTGGCTAGAGTGCTGTGGCATCATAGCTCAGGGCAACCCTCAAACTCCTGCCTTAGCTTCCTGAGTAGCTGGGACTACAGGCACCTGCCACAATGCCCAGCTAATTTTTCTATTTTTTAGTAGAGATGGGGTCTGGGTCTTCCTCAGGGTGTTCTCAAATTCCTGAGTTCAAGCAATCCGCCTGCCTTGGCATCTCAGATTGCTAGAATGTAGGTGTGAGCCAACACACTGGGCCCAAGCTACCCATTTTTTTTTTTTTTTTTTTTTCCAGTCTTTGGGCAGGGCTGGGTTTGAACCCACCACCTCCAGCATATGGGGCCAGCGTCCTACCCCTTTGAGCCACAGGCACCGCCCCCAAGCTACCTACTTTTAATATTAATTCATTTCATCATATTTCTGTCTACTTCCAAAGCACCATTCCCATTGAATACTAAGGCCTTGTTGAGCTGACTTCCTATGATCGGGCCTATGGAGGTGTGGGCTGTTTGGGGGCCAGCGGCAAATCACATTGTGAGCCCACCCCATTTACGAATGGCTTCTTCTTGGATTCACGTTCGTATGCATGTGAAATTAGGTTAAAATGAACATCAAAACCTAGATTGAGGTATGTAGAAAAAGAAACCTTGTGCTTGGCAATGCTTCCAGGGTGTAAGGGATAATCTGATACATATGTTGTAGAAAAAAGTTGCAAAACAGCTATCTCTTCCAATCACCTCCCAGGTGGTGACCCCATCATGTACACATTCTTAATTTAACTATCTAGGATTTATGCCTCTTTATTGACAAACATAATGCAGTCACTTTCTATTGTATCAATTTGGTTCCAAAAGGGGCAGACAATTCTATATATTTTTTAAAAAGTTGATTTGATTCTTCATGTGTATAACTAGTTTTTTGAGTAAATGTCATTCTCACACCATAGAAACACCCAAACATCTGCTTGTTAAGACCTTGGGGAATAGTTTTACTTTCTTGTATGTATATTTATTTCAAACTTCATTCGTGACTGCTTCTTTGGTCTGATCCTGAGAACGTGTCGCATCTATAATTGCGTGCATATTCTCATTAGATGTCTGCTGTTCCTTGGAGAGTTTAAAATGGAATTATCCATTTCCTCTGGCGTAGTTTTTTGCCTTACTTTAATTGCATTCCAAAATTTTTATGAAACCATGTCATGTTGTCAAAAATGGCCTTCATATTGAACTTTGCCTTGTCAAAATAATTTTACCATTTATAAATATTTCAGTAAAAACCAAAGACTGCTCATAAATGATTGATTCCACAGAGTTCACTGACCTTTCCTGTGAAGGTTTTTATTAAAATTAGAGTATCCCATCCTAAAATCTAACCATTAATTGTTAATAATGTGCAGATTGAAACTGAGGTGTCTCTGAAACATGAAAAATTAAATCTGTAGTTATAATGATACATTGAAATTAAGGAGGATCATCACAGTTCAAAGAAGCTAATTTCCAACCTAGCGCTACACTAAAGTGTATTTTCGTTTCTAAATTAAATCAGGCAAACCTGGAACTGTTCTATGTGATCTGGAGAGGTCCAGCAGCAATAGGTAAGGAACACTTGGGAGGCTGGAAACTGACTCAAACAGGTTATTTATGTCATCTCTTTAATCTTACCATTTCTTTGGTGAAATATGACATTGCTATTTTAGGAAAGCAAATGAAAGTTTATCACTCGAGTAACCAATCACAAGTTGTCTGAAAGTTGAAACTGCTGATATTACTCAGGTCTAGTCCTGAGTGTGGGGCTAAATTTGATGTTAAGAAGGATCCTGTAGAACTAATTGATCAAGGTGTCTGTGCACATATGTTAGTGAAACTTGGTGAAAATGAGGTGGGAGGGGCTCTGGACCTACCAGGGACAGGGCACACTAGCTGGGGGAGGGGGACACTTACAACTTTGAGTCAAACTGTATGAGAGCACTTCATATAACCAAAACATAGGATCCCCTGTAATATTCTGGGGGACAAAAAGAAGTAGCCTATTCCCTTGCTTTTGCCATTGTTAGAATAGAAAAGTAGATTTTTTTTATTTTTATTTTTTTGAGACAGAGCCTTAAGCTATTGCCCTGGGTAGAGTGCTGTGACATCACAGCTCACAGCAACCTCCAACTCCTGGGCTTAAGTAATTCTCTTGCGTCAGCCTCCCAAGTAGCTGGTATTACAGGCACCCACCACAATGCCTAGCTATTATTTTTTGGTTGTAGTTGTCATGGTTGTTTGGTAGGCCTAGGCTGGATTTGAACCCACCAGCTCTGGTGTATGTGGCTGATGCCTCAGCCACTTGAGATGCAGGTGCCGAGCCAATAGATTTTTTTTTTTTTTTTGGTAGAGACAGAGTCTCACTTTATCACCCTCGGTAGAATGCTGTGGCATCACACAGCTCACAACCCCCAACTCCTGGGCTTAGGTGATTCTCTTGCCTCAGCCTCCTGAGTAGCTGAGACTACAGGCACCTGCCACAATTCCCGGCTATTTTTTTTGTTGCAGTTTGGCTGGGGCCAGGTTTGAACCCTCGGTATATGGGGCCAGTGCTCTACCCACTGAGCAACAGACACTGCCCCTAGTAGATTTTTTTTTTAAAGTCAATCTTTTTTATACTTTCCAAATTCTCTACAAGAACACATACTGCTTTTATAAAAAAGAAAGTTTTAAAAATAAAGGAAAGTAAAAGAAAAAATAAAAACAAAACAAATCCACTGGCCATAGGTACTATTTTTAAAAGCATTTTTCTTTCCTCTTTTCCTTTCTTTTCTTTTCTCTTTTCTTTTGATTTCTTTTCTTCTTCTTCTTCTTCTTCTTCTTCTTCTTCTTCTTCTTTTTTTTCTGAGACAGAGTCTCCCTCAGTCACCCTGGGTAGAGTACCATGGCCTCATAGCTCACAGCAACCTCAGACTCTTGGGCTCAAGCAATCCTCCAGTGTCAGCCTCCCAAGTAGCTGAGACTACAGGTGCCCACCACAACACCTGGCTATTTTTAGAGATGGGGATTTTGCTCTTGCTTAGGCTGGTCTCATACTCCTGAGCTCAAGCAATCCACCCGCTTTGGCCTCCCAGAGTTCTAGTATTACAGGCGTGAGCCACTTGCCCAGATCAAAAGCATATTTCTTTTTAGTATTTGCTATATTTAGTTTTTATGGTTGATTCAAAGCACTAAGTATTTGTGGAGCACTGCGGTGTGCTAAGCTCTAAGAGGGGACTGGAGGAGTGAGACAGATGGTCTGCTCTATGCAAACTCACAGTATGGTTAGGAAGACACACCATCCATTATCTTGTAGAACCAAAAAGGGCGTGGTAAGTTCTGAATGGGTGGTGTGGACAAAACTGTCATGGGTAGTTTGTAGAAGGTGAAGAAGGCTGGCTGTGGTGACTAGGAGTAGGCTTGAGTAGGTTCTGAAATATTCGGGTATGGATATTTCCCCCAGTTGTCTTTCTAGGTTAATGCAGGAATCTGCACGTCATAAGAGAAGCCGTGCAGAGCCCCCTAGTCTTTGGTGTATATCACAGGGCTTCTGCAGTCAGCCCTTGGAGCACATGCTCTTGGTGCCCCGTTCATTCCCTCACCATTTCCTTGCAAGCTGCCTGAACTTCATTCAGCACCGAGCACTGAGACTCTCTGCCTGAGGATTTCTTTGGCCACCCAAGCCTGCTCTGCACAACCCAGGTCAGAAACACTAGGGAGTTGATGCCCTACTTGAAACCGTTTCCAGCAAATAACTAATTGAAGTCAGGAGAAAGCACCTCAGTTCCCTCTACTCTCACACAGAATATCTCTGGGGCATAATCTACACTGCCTTTCAGAATTCCTGGGTGGGATTGAGGGCTGGTTTACAACTGTGGTCATAGACTTCTGAAAGCTTATTGCAGAAAATGCTAGATGAAGTGTAGGATCATTCAGCATCATCCCTGTCTGCTAGTGAAGCTTTTGGGGGATGGATGGTGTGTGGGGAGTCATCTGAGCTAATCACCTCTTAGCAGAGTCTGTCTGTACTTTCCCTATACCCCCTGGGCCCACCCTAGAGGCAGTTCTACGTTCTGACAGTCTCCTGCAGGTGCGCTCTGCTGTGGACGCCAGCAAGGGCCACATGGTACAGGCCTAAGTGTCCCAGAAATGTCTGGCAAGCAATCAGCATTGGTGCTGACAGACAAATGGCGTGGTGGGAAATTCTGACAAGTGATCATCTCGAGGGTCTTCTGCGGAGTTTGCGTTTCACAGAGTTAACTCTTTGGTTAACATCCTTTTTCTTTTCTCTATCTTGCTTCCCCACTTCCCTTTGCTTCGTCAAGCATTTGATCAGGGCGTGCTGTAGAGACACGTCTCCTTACAGTGAAGGCGTGCAGACTGAGAGGGGAAGTCGCTCGCTCGCAGGTCTGTGTAGTTTTGTCAGATCATAGACATTGTGATACATACACAGTTTGTATCATGCTTTTGTCATGGGAGTATTTTTCAAAATAACTTGATTTTAAGTAAACATTAAAAAAAATAGGCTTGGTGCCTGTGGCACAGTGGTTATGGTGCCAGCCACATGCACCAAGGCTGGTGGGTTCGACCCAGCCCGGGCCAGCTGAACAATAATGACAACTATAGCAACAACTACAAAAAAACAATTAAAAGTAAAAAAAAAAATTAAGTCATCAAGTAAAAGAAGGATAATTTGCTTAACCAGTTCCTAATATTGGGCATTTGGATGGATTCATGCACCAAAGGAATTACAGAAACTCACAGAGGGCAAAACTGTTTCATCAGAGACACGTCTGATTCCACCTGAACTGAAGATACTCTTTAGTTGCATTTATGACTGTGGAAGTCCACCCTCCTCTGCGTGTATTTAGGAAGACCAGATGGGCTTTCCTTGAATGATAGCACAGTACAATAATGGCAGCCCATCAAGGTCCTTCAGGGGTGGAAGTTCTGGTCGGTGGGCTGACAGTTATGGACCACATAGCATTAGTAACCTGATGCTATGAGCTGACATGGATTTGACTTCTGATCTGAGTGAACGTATGGAAACTACATCTGTAGAAACACGGGGGTTTTCCGGATTTTTTTTCAATATTGTCCATTTTCATCCCATCAATTGCCATTTCCACTGCATTATTCAGGGATAAAATTAATTGCTAACTGCAAGGTTTCCTGAGTGCAGTCAGTTAATAGATAACCTGTTTACTGCATGCCAGATGGTTCCACCATTACTTGGAAAGGGACAGATATCAACAAAACAGTATCTTCTATACAGAATTATGCCACCAAACAGTTCCATGCAATAGACGTCTGATACAAGGGGATTTAGGAAATGAGTTGCAGATTATTTTTCTGACAAACAATTAGGCTGGCAAATGCCTTATACTTTAGCCCCAAGCTCTACAAGACAATAAAGATAATTTTCTTAGATATTTTTAAAATGAGTCCCACTGTCACATTACTGTTTAGAGTGCAGAGAATGAGAGGTACAAGGAAGGGTTCCAGAAAATGTGCCAAGTGGGGAGGGAACAGGGTAGCAGCACATGGGCCCCTGGAGGCTGCAGACTGCTATCCATTGGTGACCTGTCAGGAACCAGGCTGCACAGCAGGAGGTAAGGCAAACTGAGAAGTGTCATCTGCACTTACAGCTGCTCCCTGTTGCTCACCTGGGCTCCACCTCTTGGCACATCAGGGTCAGCATCAGATTCTCATAGGAGCTGGAACCCTGCTGTAAACTGCAGTGCAGGGGATGGAGGACACGTGCTCCTTCTGACTCTAACACCTAACCACCTGAGGCAGAGATGTAATGCACCTCCCTGGTATGTGGGGAAATGTCTTGCATGGAACCAGTCCCTGGAACCAAAAAGGTCGGGGACTCCTGGTTCAGGGTACTTGAAGGGTGCATGCTCTTCTGAGTCCTCCTCCCCAGGGAGGGAAACTCCTGACGGTGCTTTTCCATGTTTGCACTGGGATGTCCGTACCTTTCATCAATGTAGTGAGGGAGGAACGCCACATGGCAGTGCTGTCAGGGGGACCAATGCATCCAGACTTCTGCCCACCATGTTACCAGGACTCACCATTGCAGAATCATTCTGAGAAGCTGGTTATTGATTTTTCATCTTTCAGGGAAATAAAGGAGGTGGACTGAAGTTGCTTTTCCTGCCAGCAGCTGGATATCAGACTGTGAATTAGCCCTGAGCTCTATTAAAATTAGCAAATACCATCTTGAAAATGTTAGGTTTCTCCTTTCGATTAAAGCCCTGGAAGCTTAAGCAAATATGCAAGTGTGTAAGCATGTTGCCTGGGAGGGAGAACACATTAAACTCTTATAGACCATTAACAGGTGCATGCAAATTAGATTATTACAATCACTTCAGCATTGTAGCAAGATGTTTTGGGAATAGACGGGAAGAAAAGCAGAACACGGTAGGAGGTATAGTCAGCTTTGGGCAGCAGCGGGCAGCAGGAAAGCACTGGCCCCCTAGGGGAGCCAAAACAAATCAGGGTAGGAGTGGGGCAGAAAGAGAGGGTCCCCTAAGGCCGTTTACTTCCTTCACAACATTGCTCTTATTGAAACTATGTTTTTTTTCTGCACAATAAACAAGGCTCTGTTTGTATCTTGAAAATTATAGATGTGTCTATGAATATTGATGAATGATGAAGCAGGTATAAAATGTTACAGGGTCTCTAGAGAACTTCAGAGAACCATTTCTTGATCAGATTAGGAAATAGAATGGCCATTAACATTACCACTTTGGAATTACATTGTAGACAAAACACGAGCATGGGGTAAAATCTAAGTTCCATGTTTGCTTTTTAAATTTGAATAATTCTTTCAATTCAGGAAATAAGAGAAAAAAATTGTCATCTTTCAATTACTAATTAATGAAATGCTGATAGTGTAGCTTGTAATACCCCAATTTTCTTTTTAATAATTCTGCTGAACTTGGAAATTTATGTACTTTCAAAGGATTGATTACAGAGCATTAGTTTCATCAATACAAGCCCAACAGTTTAAGAAGAAGGCTGACTTCAATGGTGCACAGGGCTTGCTGGTTATGACATTCCAAAACCTAATGGATTACAGACAGAATGAAATAATTCTACTCCCTCCCTCCTCTCCCCTTCTCCCCTCTCCTCCCCTTCCCTCCACTCCTCTTCTCTAATCCTCCACCCCTTACCTTTCTTCCTTAGTTCCAATGACAAGTTACAGCTTTTCATGATACACCAAGATTTCCTTCTGGTAAATGAGTTTATCTTTCCCGTTTGTCATGCACCCAGCTTCTTTTTGCATGATCAGAAAAGGCTACTTGAAAATAATTGACTATTATCTTGATTTTAGTCACAAGTGTACCTTGAAACTATAATATTTGGATGCTATTCTTAAAAAAATTTAATTTTAGGAAAAAATTATTCACTGAGAAAAATCAATCTTCTGGGTCCGTTGATTTGACAGAAAAAATAAACCTTGACTCTTCAGATGTGGGGTGATATTTTCAAAGTTTGATGAATGAAAATGGAACCAAGTAAACAGTGTATATTGCTTCGTGATTTTTATTGCTTTTGGGGATCCCTGTAAATGAACCAGGTCTACTCCCTGTGGCTAGTGGCTACAGAGAAGAAGGCCAATTGGTACGAGTTAGAAACAAATGGTGCCCCAAGTTCCCTTTTTAATGTTCTGCTACAGAAGCAGATTATTCAGAAGTGGAAATTTCTTCAGTCACTTCCCAAAAGAAGTGCCAGAGTTGTAAATTTCATATGACCTCACTAATGTAAGTGGGGGACAAAGTGCCATGGAATGTGGGAATAATTTGAGAAATAAGGAATCAGTAGGCCTCATAACACACGAGAGCTGCAGGTTCGTTTTTTAACACAATGGGGAGTTGCTGCTCTGAGATGTGAAGAAAGAGATTCTTAATTGGTCTTCAGCATTATACTTACTCCAACTAAATAAACACCAATGATGTCTGGTCATGTTGAGGGTCATCAACTCTGACAATTGTACCATGTCCTCAAGACCATGTTTATCTTGATTGGCCATACAGGGAGGAATGTAGCCCCACAGATACTCAGAGAAAAGTCTGGGCTTGAGATTCAAGAGTGAAAAACATGTCGGCTATAATTGGTCAAATCCAGAGAATAAATATGCTAATGAGAGTCCAATCGTTGGATTATGAAGGTCTAAAAAATTATCTGCAGTTTTGATAGGTTTTATATCTATAGCTCAAGTATTTTGACTTCCACAACTATGGTATAAAATGCAAAATGTAGTTTCTAAAGGTTTTCACTATTCCAGTTAGTATTTTTCTAGATAGAGGAAAGACAGATTTAGCAATATTGAAAAGCTTAAACCCAGGAACAGGGATAGGTAAGGATCAAAGACAACATTTCCAGCAGTTAGTTGCTGTTTCTGGGAATCTTAGGGGGGGAAAAAAAGGGAAATGAATTATTTGTAATTATGTGGATACATAATAGCCATATAAATTTATAGGATAGGTATATGTTTTGATACAGGCATATAGTATATAATGATCAAATCAGGGTAACGGGAGTCTCCACATCATAAGTACTTATTATTTCTTAGTGCTATAAACATTCTAATTTCACTTTTTTGGTTATTTTAGAGCATACTGTAACTTACTGTTGACTATAGTCACTTTGTTGTGTGTTCTATCAAATAGTGTTCATTTTATCTAACTACTTAACTGTATTTTTGTACCATTAAGCATGTCCAGTTTATTCCCGACTCCTTGCTACCCCTCCCAGCTGCTGGTAACTACCAGTTTACACTCTATCTCCTTGAGATCAGATGTTTTACTAAGTAGCTCCCACATGTGGGTGAAAGTCTGTGAGATTTCCTTTCTGTGCTTGGCTTATTTCATGTCACCTTCTCCAGTTCCACCTATGTTATTGCAAATGACAAGATTTCATTTTTTTTTAAACTTACAACTGATTTTAACTAAAACTGAGAGAAAACTTAAGGGTGACTATAGTAATGTTAATCTATCATACATTTAAACATAGCTCGAAGATAATAATTTGGATGTTACCAGCACAAAGACAGGTATTTAAGGTGGTGGACATTCTAATCACCCTGATCTGATTATATGAATGTGTGAAACTACCATATGCACCCCAAAGACATGTATAGCCATAATTTATAAATTAATACATTTTTAAAAAGAATTTTTAATCATTAAAACATTTAATAATGTGACTTACTACTCCAACTAATTAAACGTCAAAGGTGTGTTCACTGGTAATTCCTACTCTGTGCTGTCTCCAAGTTCACAGAGCTTCTTCAGAGCAGCTGTTTTGCATTCTGTTGAAAGGGCACATGTCTGCGTCACTCCTGGGTTGGTCACTGGTGCCTTGTTTAGCTTGTTCGGTGAGGTCATGTTTTTCTGGATTTTTTGGATGCTTGTGGATAGCGGCCAATGTCAAAGCATT
Organism: Loris lydekkerianus; assembly: GCA_963574355.1. Classification (NCBI taxonomy): domain Eukaryota; kingdom Metazoa; phylum Chordata; class Mammalia; order Primates; family Lorisidae; genus Loris; species Loris lydekkerianus. The sequence continues at coordinate 13,487 of CAUYPK010111336.1, read as the reverse complement.
GACGGGTGGGCTTTGCTCTCATCTTCTCAGTCTGGGTTTGTTTGTGCTCATCCTTCTTAATGAAGCTTTCTAGGTACTGAAAGGGAATTGAATGACTTGATCTAAGTCTTTGGCCAGTTTAGCCCTAATCAGCAAAGAGGATGTCCCATACCCAGTGACATGGTGACTCTTGCAGACTCCTGGTGGTAAGATGCACAAGAATTCCCCGGATTATCAGGTGAAGCCTCTTGCGCTCTGTGCCAGGCTGCTAGAGGTGGGGAAGCACTGATGTAAGCACTCCCTCATGGTCACCTCTGTCGGGACTGCACCAGATCACACCTAACACCAGGCCAGTCACTGCAGCTACCACTGATATTTACTCAAGGCCCAAGGGCTCTTTAATCAGCTGGTGGTGGATCTGTCAGGACTGGGCTCCTCCCTTCTGGTCCAGGGTGAGTCTAGAAATGCCTTCTAGGAGCAGAGGCCTGGAAGCAGAAGCTTCAGGAATCTTCAGGAACCCTTTGCTGTGGCTAAGTTGGCATCCGAGTTGCAAAATAAAATCCTATGTACTATTCTGTTTTTCTTTCTTCCCAAGGGGAAGAAGACTCTCCCTGAGTCCCACGGCCTGGAGTTGAGGGAAGGGAGACCAGGGACTTGCTTGTGTACCACAGCTGGTTTCACTGGGGCATGTGCACCCCAAGCTCACTGACTCTGAGCTGGCAGCACAGTGGCAGGAGTCCCTCACCTGTGCAGGTCATGGCAGGGTTCACACTCCTGTGAGAATCCGGTGTCACCCATGATCTGACAGGGGATAGAGCTCAGGGGCTGTAAATACAGATGAAGCTTTACTGATTTGCCCACTGCTCATCTTCTGCCGTGTGGCCTGGTTCCTCACAGGCTGTGAACTGGTACCAGTCTATGGCCTAAGAGTTGGGGACCACAGACAGTCCTTTACTGCCTATGAAACTATTAAACTTACAGTACTTAGATCTAGGATTCTCCAAGACAGACAAACAAATGGTTATATAATCCAAGGGCCAATCTTTTGTAGCAAAAGTTTGCTATTGGATTGATTGTGAGTGCAGTGGGAAGCTTCAACCCTCCCATTATGATTCTACTGCTGATCTTTCGTTTCTTTAGTTCCATAAGGCTTTGGGGCCAGAAAGGAATTAAAAATATACCAGGGATAATCTGTTTCAAGGAAAGCAAGGAACTAGAGTTGAGGCACCAAATATTCTCTGTAGACTTTAGAGAAGAAGAGCTAAGGAAGTAAGTTGAAATAAAAGAATTTCAAGTACAAACTAACTTCACAATTTGGTCCTGGGTAAAATGGGCTACCAGATTATTTAAGAGAATGAACATGTTTGAACATACTTGCTTTTCCCACTTGATTTAATATGTGTTCAGGACAGGCTTTTCCAGATTGTCTGATAGGAGTTAATTAATAGACAAATACCCTCATATTGTCATGTTAAAATTCTTTGAGCATGAGAAATTATTTCAAAACTGATAAAATCATGAGTTCCCTCAGTGTCTTCTAGACTGAACTGCAAAAATTAGGTGAAAGCTCCAACTATTAGTGATAGGTGACAGAATATTTATCTTTAGCCTCAGAAAAATAAGAAGAGAAGGGAGGAAAGAAGAGAGTGCAGTTACCACGCTACGGATCACGTCTTGTGTGGGGAACACAGTCCTGCAACACAGACTTTAAGCGCCAGGATCAGAGGCGAGATTCATATATTCTGCAAACAGCTTAGTCCAGTCATTCAGTGAATCAACACATTCCCTTAAGACACAGAACAGTTGGCAGATGAAGCAAATTCTTTGTTGCCGCCTTTGCCTATAGCAATGGTAATCTTGTCAACAGCGGGAGTGTAACAAATTGCAACTGCTAATTTGTGCTGTTTTTTAAAGGTGAGAGAAGGTATTCAACTGGAGGCCCATTTTTTCTTCCTTGTTCCACCTGCGAACCTTTTTTCTGTGCAGTTCTCAGATCAAGGTGCTTACGGAAGGTCTTAGGCATTGCAAAATGTGCTAGGCAAAGAAATTAGATTTCTCAGAAGAGAGCAGTGGTTGAAAAACAAATACAAGAGCAGACAAAATATGAATTTAAATTCTTTCAGATGGGCAAAGTGTTTTTTTTTTTTTTTTTTTTAGAACTTCTGCCTTTATATCGCCCTTCCCTTTAAGCATATGTATACGATATGTTTTTTAATTGAATGTTACATTAAGGAATTAACTCCTACCTTACCCATGGATGCTGAAATCTCTAGTCAGTTGTAATGACATACCACTTCTTTCAAATCACAGCGAGCTTTTGGCTCCCCAGTGCTACCACTAACATTAAGAGAAGGAGACTGGGGGAGGGGGAAGACAAGAGCTGAGAACATTTTAATCTTTCCTCAGGAAGGTTTTGAAGATGTCTAGAGTTAAATGTAAAAGATAAAAGTGTTGTACAAAAATAGACTTAGTAAAGGCAGAAGTAGGTACCCCATGTAAGTTGACCATGCAAGGGACTGTAACAAACAGGTTTGCATATGGAGGTGGTCAACACAAGGAACGAGGCCTCCTGTGCTGACATGTACATGGGGTGCATGTCCATCTATGAAAATTAGGTCAACTTAAGGAAGTGGTCAGTGCAGGGAGGTGGTCAACTGTGGAGTCTCTACTGTATTTCTAACAAGAGGCAGTTCCAAAATGAAGGGGATGTGAATTTAGGAATGCTAGAATGTCCCTTTCAACCGAAAGGATGCATATTGGCCTTCACCAGAAAGTACAATGTTAGCTATTCCGGTTTGGTGGGTGTTTCCTCCCACTCTACTGGACCTGTATTTTGGACCTGTTGGAGTTTTTAAATGATCACCCTTCCTGGACTCCTGAGAAGGACGCTCATAAGTGACAGTGGCTCACTATGCCAGCAATTGAAATGTGTGTGTCCATGCACAGGCACTCACGGGTGGAGTGTATGTCTGGGAGAGAATATGAAAGGCATTTCAGTATGCTGAGGTTTAGAGAGATCCAGTTTCAAGATATCCCCCAGGGGTTGATTGAAGCAGTGCCGAGGCATGTTTCTTATCACCCTCTTAAGAAATAGTGACTGGTAGTTTTCACATCTAGCTCTCATCAGAATCACTGGGAGCGCTTACTAATAAAACGCAGGTTGCTGGCCTCCATTCCTGTTTCCTATAGGTTTCAGGTGGGAAAGATCCTTGTTTCTATCACGTTCACAGAAGATTCTGATTCTTCAGGGGTGAGAACCACTGATCTGAGTCCCTTAGAACATTGCACTTTATTTTCTGTCTACATTTTATAGATGAGGAAACTGAATTCTCAATGCAGTAAGTGAATCTAGGTGAGTGTTTTCAACCTTTTTTTTTTATCTCATGGCACACTCGAACCTATAATTAAACTTGCATGGCACACTTAAATTATGTTGATCAAAAAAAGGGTAAAAAAAAAAAAAAAAAAAAGAACATACTGTGCTTTGAACTTCTTTCAAAGATATTCACAGCACATGGGTCAAAAATCACTGCTGTAGGTATTTTGATTCCAAGTCCAGGATCCCTGATGCAAATCAAAGTATTATTTATTAATAGAAAGGAGATTGGGCCCAGCAGGTATGTTCACCATTAACAGCTAACCAGAACATGGGTAGAACGCATCCCAATCCCAAGACACTGCCATCCCAATAGTTCTTTTATATTGATATTTTTCACCACAAATAGTTTTGGCATGCCAAAAAGATTTTTATGGCTCGGTGCCCATAGCACAGTGGTTATGGAGTCAGCCACATAAGCCGAGGCTGGCAGGTTAGATCCCAGCCCAGGTCAGATAAACAACGATGACAATTGCAACAAAAAATAGCTGGGCGTTGTAGTGGGTGCCTGTAGTCACAGCTACTTGGGAGGCTGAGGCAAGAGAATTGCTTAAGCCCAAGAGTTGGAGGTTGCTGTGAGCTATGACGTCATAGCACTCTACTGAGGGTAACATAGTGAGACTCTGTCTCAAAAAAAAAAAAGAGAGCTTTTTATATGGCCAGTTTTTTCCTCCATCTTACTCATTTAAAATAAAACTTTAATCTTTTTAATCTTAAAAATAGTATTTGTGTATGTTGAAACACAGAAGCACTATAAGGCAGAAAATAATAACCTCTAATTTTACCACCCAGAAATAATTATGATTGATATTTTAAAGATCTGAAGGTTAAATTTTTTCTTTTTATTTTTTTAATTAAATCATAGCTGTGAACATTAATATATTTATGGGGTACAATGTGCTGGTTTTATATACAATTTGAAATACAACAAACTGGTTAACATAGTCTTCAATAGAGTTGTATAAGGTTTTTATTTTTTTCTTGAGACTTTTTAAAAAGCAGGTTCATTGATTTATATATTCATATGCCATGTAATTCACCCATTTAAAGTATACAATTCAATAGTTTTTCATGTATTTGCAGAGTTGTGGAATGATTACCACAACCAATTAAGACATTTTCATTAACCAAAAGAAGCCTCATATGCCCTTAGCAGTCACTCCCTTCCCTCCCAAACATTACCCCAAGCACTGGGAAACTGCCAATCCACTACTTTCTGTCTCTATGGATTTTCCTATTTGGGATATTTCATGTGACTAGAATCATACTCTATGAGTTCCTTTGTGACTACCTTCCTTTCCTTAGCATAATTTTCAAGGTTCACCCATTTTTAGCATTTAGCAATACTTCACCATGTCTTATTGTTGAATAATATTCTGTTGTATGGATATAACACATTTTATTTATCCACTCATCAGTTGATAGTCATTTAGGCAGTTTTCATTTCTTGACTATTATGAATAATGCTGCTTTAAACATATGTGTACAAGTTTTTGTAAGAATGTATTTTCTATTCTCAAAAGAATACACCTAAGTGTGGAATTCCTGCAGCACACACCTACTTGATTCTTAACTTTTTGAGGAGCTGCCAAATGATATAGTTGCACCATTTTATATTCCCAGCAGCAACGTATGAGAGTTCAAATTTCTCCATATCCTTGCCAATACTTGTTATGATCTGACTTTTGATTATGGAATGGGGGAGGGGCAGCGGCGTCTCATGAAGGTTTTGATCTGCCTTTCCCTAATGGCTGACAATGCTGGGCATCATTTCATGTGCATATTCACCCTTTATCTTCATCTTTTGAGAAATGACCATTCAGAATTTTTGCCCCTTTTAAAATTGGTTTATTAATCCTTTTATTACTGAGTTGTAGGAGTTCTTTACATATTCTAGATAGAATTCCCTTATCAGGTTGGGCATGGTGGCTCATGCCTATAATCCTAGCACTCTGGAAGGCTGAGGCCTCTGTCTCTCCTAAAAATAGAAAAATTAGCCATGCATGGTGAAAGATGCCTGTAGTCCCAGCTACTTAGAAGGCTGATGCAAGAGGATTGCTCAAGCCCAAGAGTTTGAGGCTGTGAGCTATTACACCATGGCACTTTAGCCTGGTTAACAGAGTGAGAGTCTATAAGGGTACATGTGAAATTAACTAAATGTAGAAAACAAATGTCTTAACACAATAACTAAGAAAATGCCATGAAGGCTATGTTAAACTTTATGATGAAAATATTTCAAATTGTATATAAAACCAGCACATTTTACCACACAATTGCATTAATGTATACAGCTACGGTTTAATAAAAAAAAATTCCTTTGTCAGATACATGATTTCCAATCATCTCCCATCCTGTGGGTTGTCTTTGGTTGTCTTTTCACCCTCTTGATAGTGGTCTACACTTTCTTTGAAGCACAAATATATATTTTTTTATTTTAATGAAGTCTCAGTTACCTTTTCAATTGAGTGCTTCTAGTCCCACCTCAGAAATATAGACAAATGAATGTCATCTCTCTATGGAAAAATAACAAAAAGGGAAGAGGCAAGGACTATTATTCTGGCACAGTGATTCTCAAACATTGGCATACATCAGAATCAACTAGAGGGCACTAATTTTTGTAATTTCTTATTTTGAAATACAATAGTGGACCTCCATAGTGGACCACCTCCATAAGCTGACCTAATTTTCCATAAATTGGACATGCACCATCAGTACAGTAGCCCTTCATTCCTTATGCTGACCACCTCCACGTATGTTGACCAGTTTGTTACAGCCTGTTGGGTGGTCAACTTACAGAGGTGCTCCTGTAATTCTACATTTGTAAAATGTTGCAAAAATAGGTCTCCTATACTCTCCATTCAGCTTTCCATAATCATAGTATAGTTACCACCATCAGAAAACTAACACCAATTCAACATATTAGTCATCTCAGGCTGCCATGACTAATTCCTTAGATGGATGGCTTCAACAACACAAAGTTATTTCTTCCAGTTGTGGAAGCTGGAAAATTAAAGATCTAGGTGTTAGCAGTCTTGGGTCCTGGCATATGCCTTACATGCCTGGCATATGCCTTACCATGTCCTTACACTGGAGGGACAGTGGGAGCAAGCTCTGGTCTCTTTTCCATCTTTTGAGGCCACCAATCCTATCAGTGTAGGACCCCATCCTTATGACCTGATTTAACCTACTAACTTGTTAAAAGCCCTAGCTCCAAATATAGTTATTCTGAGGGCCTTCATTTTTCTTCTCATTTTGTCCTTAAATTTTAATATCCTCAGTCCATTGTTTTGCTAATTAATATTTTATTATCTGGTTTATCAGTTTTTATTGACATTGTTTAACCTATTACCTAAACAATAATCAATTATTTTGTTTGAGTTTTCTTTCTCTCTTCTTTCACTTCATCATAATACATAACGTTGTAGGTTGGTCTTCCCCACTCTACCTTTCAGTCTCAGGTGTCCATGAGGACATCTGGAGACATAAGCGAGAACTGGTGACATCTGGCCACCCAGTGGATATTTGGCAATATCTGGAGACATTTTTGGTTGGGAGTTGGGGGGATAATGTTGCTGCTGAGTAAGGTTAGGGATGCTGGTAAACATCTAATAATTTACATGAGGGTTCCCTGCTTAAAATGTTAACAGACCCAAAGTTGAGAAACCCCCATAGACGTTCCCTTTTTTTAAAGTGCTCACCATCAGACCTCTTGCGGAAGTTTTCTCATGCATTTCCTGGTTGGCTAAAGCTCATCCTTTGTAGATGCCACATGTGCGAGATTCCCTAAATTCTTATATGTTATAAACTGCTTCATGTCCTTAAGTGCATGTTTGAGTGTATTTCATTCCATTTAGAGCGTCACTTTACAGTCTTCTTTGTTAGGTGAGTTTTTCGGGGGAAGATGGGGGCATTTCCTTTCATTGATGTGTGCTGAAATTCATTGTCTGACTTTTTATAATCCCTTTGCCCTAATTAATATTCATAGTACTGAGTGTTTTACAAGAGACCTAATTTAATGGTTCCCCTCCTGTCAGATACTCTGGTGGATTTTTGTTTGGTGGTTGAAGATGGGTTGTGAAGTGTGTTATAGACGTTTAAATTTTTCTTTTTTGCTTCTTTTTTCCCTATAATCAAAGGGTACTTTTTCTTCTCTCTCACAGAATCTATACATTTGAAGACTGAACCTTCAAATTGCACAGACTTTTAAGTTCTTGCCCCTGTATCTGTGCTCTGATCTAGCTGGATACTGTAGTAATTTTAAACTTTAAGTAGACTTAGTCTCTCAGGGTACGTTTAGATCGAAACAAGCCTACTTCACTGGCTTCCTTTTGCTGTCCTCCCTGAAGTTTTTCTTAGTTTTATCTTGCATGCCAAAACCCTTACCATGAAGCAGGGGTGGGGGATTAACCTGAGAATCACTGAACTGAGATTTGGTCTTTTTTAAAATTACAGTTATTTTGAAGTTTGGGCATTCCTGTCTTTAAGTTGTGCTGATGGCTGATGGCATAGTTTGTGCAGACTTCTCTTTTCCTTTTTATTATTTCATATTGTTTTCTAGAGGGGAATATTGGGAGATGGAAACTATACAACACCACTGTTGTCAGATACCTACAATTCCTAAAGGGTTTATCAGAATACATATTCAAATATGAAACACCCCTAGAGCTTTTAATTCAGTAGGTCTGATGTGGGGCCTGAGGAATCTGCATTTCTAGCAAGTTCCCAGGTGATTTTTGATGCTGCTGGTCTGGAAACTACATATTGAAAACCATTTTCAGGTGTAAAGCCAGCCACTTAGAAAAATGAAATGAGAAAAAAGGATTCTTTTCCATGACAAAGAGGTGTGTACCTGACCAGCTTAATGAAAGTCAAGCTGGTTGCCTCCATCTGATATGACTTCTGGGGTGGGGAAGGAGGGAGGTGGGTAACAAAAAGTACTGCCAGTTAGGCTGTCTTAGAAATTTCAGCCATGAAGTTATGGCAGTAAGAGATGAAAGCAAAGCTGAAATATGTGAGCAGAGGTGGGTCATGGTTATGAGATGATGAGGATGATAGCAGCTCAAAGTTTGAGGGAACAGGCACTCATTGATGAAAGAGGGAAGTGGCAGCTGAGACAAGTACCTATTTCAGGATGATGATGACTATAAAGAAAATGAAGGACACTTACGTGGTGAAATGTGAAGTGGTAGAGTTCTAGAGTTGGGTGGTACAGCAGAGAGCTTGAGATTTGCATGAATAAAAAGAGCTTCTCTGAGGAAGTGATGTTTGAACTGAGTGCTGAGCAGCAGTCAGCCACGCAAAAGTCCAGGGAAGAGATTTCCAGAGGGAATACCAAGTGTGAATATCTGAAGTGGAAATGCAAATCTTTGAATCTACATCTTCACAGCTCTTTGACTAAAAGAGGAGACATCTTATTTTCATCAGTTTCTTGCCTGAAAAACACGGGAAGACACCCATGGCCATGGGTCTGTAATCTGAAGACCCAGGGCCATATAAACCCAGGGTCTATAAGCTAAAGAACAGAGAAGACACTGGGGATGTTGGCCACCGGGTAGGCACCCATGTGTATTGCTTATGATTTTACATACTTTGTGCGACAGTTGCAACTACCTTGAATATTCCCAATTTATAAGGTATGGACAAAGTAGAATCAGCACATCAAGAACTCCAGGGTAGAAAAGAGGAGTGTGGAAAGAGATTTCTCATACCATATCCTGTGTTTTAGCCTGTTTGTGTTGTTATAACAGCATACTTGGGACTGGGTAGTTTATAAAAACACATTTGTTTTCCCACCATTCTGGAGGCTGGGAAGTCCAAGATCAAGGCGCCAGCATGTTCAGCTGTCTGGTGAGGGCTGATCCTCCAGAGGGAAGGATAGCTGTGTCCCCCCCATTTGGCATGAACTCTCTTTTATAAGGGTTTTAATCTCATTCACAAGGGAAGAGCCCAAGAAGAGGCCTAATCTCCTCTACAAGGCCTCCCTCCTAATACCTTCATACTGGTAACACCTGAAAAGCACAGCATCTTTTATGAGGTAACCTGGCCACCCTCAGATTTGTTCTGTGGAACAATTTCTCTTGTCCATTACCTTTTATGGCTAATAAGGAGCACTGAGCAGGGCGTTTCTGTTATGAGTGGGTCCCCTTTATTGTTAGCACAACTGTAGAAACCCAGACGTTGGTAGAAAAGATATAAAAGTTAAGGAGTGTAAAATGTGGTGTCAGCTGGGCCAGTGGAGAGCCTGGGAACTGAGGGAAGACGTCAGCTGTGCTTCATTTACCTCTGATGTGGGCCCAGTCCTGTTCAATCAAACCTTGGTTTATCTAGGCCAGTACCTGTCAGTGACTGCACCATGGCACACTGGTGCGCTGTGAGAGGATCTTAGGTGTGCTGCAAAGATGTTTAAAGATAATTAATTAAATTACTTTCAAAAGAAGTTCAAAGCACAGTAAGTACATTCTTTTTCTTACTCTCATTTTTTGATCAACATAATTTACATGTACTGTGGAACTTTATAGGTTCGAGTGTGCTGTGAGATAAAAAAGGTTGAAAAACACTCACCTACACAAAAGATATGTGTCTAATAGTCTAGGAGATCACAGGGGTTGAAATCTGTGGTACAATAAAGAAACATTTCTTAAATATTCATAACTTTGCCACTATGTATTTACTTTTCTTGAACATTTTTGTCTTTTTAGTCTGGTTATAGATTATACCTGGTGACAAAAGAAAAAAAAGAAAAAAAAAAAAAAGCTTTGTAATGAGATCATATGTTTTTCTAGCCAAATTTAATTGATTCTTCAGCTATTATTATTCTATGGGGGAAAATCACCAACATGGGATTCTATAAAAAAGAAGAGAGAAAATAATCTGCAGAATTTGATACTAATGAGGATCTAACAGAGACCTATTTCTGAATGTTTTGTAAATCATGTGTAATGTGAAATATGTATAAAGCAAATGTAGTAACTCATACTAATAAATAAGTAGATGTCAGTATTATGTCTCAGACAGCTAAAAATATTTATTTTCTAGGTGGCTATATTATTTATATAGAGGCCAATAATTCTTAATCCTTATATACTTCTATTATCTTTTGTTACTCAAGTGATTTTCAAAACGTTTAGATATTTTGCAATTAAGTTCTACATAAACTCTAAATAAAGCCAAGAAAGGCATATATTATCTTTATAAAATTATATAAATTCAAATCTATACCATGAAGCTCATCAGTAAGCAGTTAACATGTTGGTCACCTTCAATGTGTATTCATATAACACATTTGAGTGTGCATATTTTCTCTTTAAATTTTAAAATAGTTTGAAATAAAGCACAAAAAGAGATTAGAATAACTCACGAACTTGTAAAGCACCTTTGAAAAATAAACGTAATTTGAAAGCTTTTTGTGTATTTCAGAAAGTTTCTATGCAGCTGAAACTGGATTGGTTTGACTTCCTGGGCATATGAGAAATTGTCTTCCTACAGTTCCTTTAGGTGGCAGATATTTCCAGATCTAACCACTCACCTGTAGAAATTATCTTGTGTCCGTAAGTGACTCTAGAAGCCATCAAGTTATATGTCTAATAGATGCTCAGGAAGCAGTGATCATAGGTTATACTGTATTTCCCATTGAGACACACTACTTAGAACTTTGCCAGCATGGAGATTGCTGTTTGCAATTTTCTATCTCTGTAATCCTGTTAAATGTAAATTTATAGGAGAGTATATTCCATAACCTTTGTGAACAAGCCTGCGTAGCCATGTTTATATGGGAAACTAGAACTCTGAGTGTAGGTGAGTGTAAGGAGGTATTTGAGCAACTATTGACAGAATGAAAAAAAATAATAGCCTCCCAGTTGTGAAAGCATTGGACACTGCTTGGGCAAACACACTTGACAAGTAAATAATTGGAATGTTTTTACTATGTGATTTTTTTTCCCTTCAAGATTGGGTGATTGTGAAACCTGATTAATAAAATACAATAAAGTACATAAGTTTAAGACTGTTCTAAGTATTAGAGCACCAGGATTAATATGACCTTGGTAAACCATTTAACATTTAGGAGCACCCTTCTTCATTCATGTAAGAAAATTACCTACCAATCTGTAGGTCTCAACAGGAATCATTTCAGATGGTTTTTAAAGATGCTGATTCCTAGGCCCCATTCCACACCAAACAAATCAGAATTTCTGGAGCTTAAGCAAGAATCTGTTATTTGATCTTTTTTTTTTTTTTTTTTTTTTTTTTCCTCGTAGATAATTTGATGTACAGACAGGGCTGGAAAGTTTTGCTCTAGATTAGAATCTAGTTACCGTATATACTCGAGTAGAAGCCAAGATTTTTCGGCACAAAATTTGTGCTGAGTTCGGGTTTTTCGGCACAAATTTTGTGCCGAAAAAACTCGGCTTATATTCGAGTATATATGGTAGTTTCTAAAGCCCTCTCCATTAAGTCTCTCCTAATACTCTAAGTCAGCATTTCTTAAACTCTACTGTGAGGAGGAATCACATGTGAGGGTTTTGTATACCTACCCACAATTTGTATACCTAACAAGTTTCCAGGTTCCAGATGCTACTGCTCTGGGGATTGCACATTAAGAATCACTGTTCTACTTTTACACTGCTGGTGGAGTTGCAAACTAATGTACTCTCTATGGAAAGAAATATGGAAAATTCTCAAAGAGCTAAAAGTAGACCTTTCATTTGTTTCTGCAATCCCATTACTAGGTATCTACCCAGAAGAAAAAAATATCATTTTATCATGAGGACATTTGTACTAGAATGTTTATCACAGCTCAATCCCCAATTGCCAAGACATGGAAGCAACGCAAGTGCCCATCAACCCAGGAATGGATTAATAAACTGTGGTATATGTACACCAGGGAATACTAGTGTACTCTATTTAGCCATAAGAAGATAGAGACTTTACATCTTTTGTATTAACCTGGATGGAGTTGAAGCACATTTTTCTTAGTAAAGTATCAAAAGGATGGAAAAGCGAGTATCCAATGTACTCAATACTACTACAAAACCAAAAGATAAACAACACCCACCTACACAAGAGGAAAACACAATTACATTCAAGTGGGGGGGGGGCTCAGGGAGGAGGGAAGGATTGGTTAACTCTTACCTAATGTGCACAATGTAAGGGTGTATGGCACACCCCTTGGCTGAAAGGCTCAACTACAATTTCAAATTTGCCTTAGAAAGACAATGTAACTTAATCATTTGTACCTTCATGTTAATCTGATAAAAATAAATTAAAAAAAAAAGATTCACTATTCTAGCCCTGAGCTAACTCAGGCCTATTCCTTGAGTTATAAGTGGGCACACATACATTCTATGATACTTAGAAGTTTTTGGCTTGTAAGCAACCTTTGGGATTATCTCCTAAACTCCTCATTGTAATGCTGAAATAAAATGAGACCCAGAAAATTAGAATAATTGACAGTCTTGCTGGGAAACAAAGAAAATTAGAATAATTAGTTGTGGCTAAACTTTGCACAGCTTGTAGACTTGCATTCCCTGAGTACCAGTTCTGTTTCCTCTCCAGTGCTTAGGAGAAGGGAAAGAATTTTTGCTCAGTAAAAAATTCAGGGATAACAATCTTATTAAAAAAATAATAAGTTAAGGGTAGCTGTCATTTAATGATTACCTGCTAAGTGTCAGACATAGTGCTTTAGAGGTATCATCATAGTCGGCACTGAAACTTCCTGAGGCCATGTTTTAACCCATTTAATCGTCCCAACAACTATCCATTTCTAAGAGGAGAATTGCTGACAGGGAGAGAGTTAAGTAACCATCCTAGGTCACAGATTCAAACTCAGGCGCCCCATCCAACTGCCTTCTGTTCTCTCATTTACCGTATACACTCGAGTATAAGCCGAGTTTTTGTGCCGAAAACTTGTACCGAAAAACCAGAACTCGGCTTATACTCGGGTCATACAGGTTATTTGATTCGGTGGGCGTGCCTTCAAGAAATGCGGCATTAGTAATGCGATGGATGGCAGTGAAGACTGCACTTTGTATGAGACCGACAGCAGTGATGATGATATCTCTGAACTCAGTGATGATGACAATGTCTATGCTGATACCCTCACATCAGATACAGCTGAAGTTATGTTTGGACATAC
>CAUYPK010111333.1:0-15571 GCA_963574355.1 Loris lydekkerianus | reverse complement strand
CCACAGACCACGTGTTACACAGACCTCACATCACACAGACCTCACATCACACAGATCTCACGTCACACAGACCACATGTCACACAGACCACGTGTTACACAGACCTCACATCACACAGACCTCACGTCACACAGACCACGTGTCACACAGACCACGTGTTACACAGACCTCACGTCACACAGACCTCACGTCACACAGACCACAGTCACACAGACCACGTGTTACACAGACCTCACATCACACAGACTTCATGTCACACAGACCACGTGTCATACAGACTGCATGTCACATAGAACACAGGTTACACAGACCTCACATCACACAGAACTCATGTCACACAGACCACGTGTCATACAGACTGCATGTCACATAGAACACAGGTTACACAGACCTCACATCATACAGAACTCATGTCACACAGATCTCATGTCACATAGACCTCATGTCACACAGACCATGTGTCACACAGACCTCACATCACATAGACCTCACATCACACAGACTTCATGTCGCACAGACTGCATTCACATAGACCACGTGTTACACAGACCTCACATCACACAGACCTCACATCACACAGACCACGTGTCACACAGACCGTGTGTCACATAGAACACATGTTACACAGACCTCACATCATACAGAACTCGTCACACAGACCTCACGTCACACAGACCATGTGTCACAGAGACTGCATGTCACATAGAACACAGGTTACACAGACCTCACATCATACAGAACTCATGTCGCACAGACCTCATGTCATAGACCTCATGTCACACAGACCATGCGTCACACAGACCTCACATCACATAGACCTCACATCACACAGACCTCACATCACACAGACTTCATGTTGCACAGACTGCATTCACATAGACCACGTGTTACACAGACCTCACATCACACAGACCTCACGTCACACAGACCACGTGTCACACAGACCGCGTATCACATAGAACACATGTTACACAGACCTCATGTCATACAGAACTCATGTCACACAGACCTCATGTCACAAAGACCATGTGTCACACAGACCTCACATCACACAGACCTCACGTCACACAGACCACGTGTCACACAGACCGTGTGTCACATAGACTACGTGTTACACAGACCTCACATCATACAGAACTCATGTCACACAGACCTCATGTCACACAGACCTCACATCACACAGACCTCACATCACACAGACCTCACGTCACACAGACCACGTGTCCACAGACCACGTGTTACACAGACCTCACATCACACAGACTTTATGTCGCACAGACCGCGTGTCACATAGACCACGTGTTACACAGACCTCACCTCACACAGACCTCACCTCATACAGACCTCATGTCACACAGACCTCATGTCACACAGACACTTTGCATTACACAGTCCTCACATTGCACAGACCTGGCATCACACAGATAGTAACAATTTTAAATATATATATATATATATATATATATATCATATGTGTGTGTGCGTACATATATATATATATATTTTTTTTTTTTTTTTTTTTTTTTGAGACAGAGTCTCACTTTGTCACTCTACCACTTGGTAGAGTGCCGTGGTGTCACAGCTCACAGCAACCTCAACTCTTGGGCTTAAGGGATTCTCTTGCCTCAGCCTGTCAAGGAGCTGGGACTATAGGAGCCTGCCATCACACCTGGCTATTTTTAGAGGGGGGTCTCACTCTGCTTCAGGCTGGTCTCAAACCTGTGAGCTCTGGGCAATCCACCTGCCTCGGCCTCCAGAGTGCTGGGATTACAGACATGAGCCACCATGCAGGCCTTTCTCTCTCTATATATATATTTTTTAGAGACAGTATCTCACTCTGTCACCCAGTCTGGAGTGCAGTGAAGCAATCGTAGCTCCCTATAACCTCCAACTCCTGGGCTAAAGTGATCCTCCCTACTTAGCCCATAATCATTTACTTTTCTACTTGTTATAGAGACAGGGTCTTGCTATGTTGCCCAGGCTAGTCATGAACTCCTGGCCTAAAGCGATCCTCCCACCTTAGCTTCCCAGAGTGCTGGGATTACAGGCGTGAGCCACTGCGCCCAGCCTGTCTCATATATATATATATATGTGTGTATATATCGTCTATCTATTGATCGATTGATCCACCTTTCTATCTACAGCCTGCTAGGATTTCCAAAACAAAAGGCCACAGCCTGGGTTTCCTCACAGTCTGGGGACAGACATCAGAGACGAGGTGTAGGCAGAGCTGGCTTCTTCTCAGGCCTCTCTGTGGCTTGTGGATGGCCGTCTTCTCGCTGTGTCTCCCCGTGGTCTGCCTCTGTGTGTGTCTGAGTCCAATTTCCCTCTTATAAGGACACCAGTCTTACTGGATCAGAGCCCACTGTGGTGATCTCATTTTAACTTAATTACCTCTCTAAAGACCCTCTCTCCAAATACAGGTATATTCAGAGGTCCTAGGGGTCAGGACTTCTGTGTATCATTGGGAGGGGATGCATGATTCAGTCAATAAGTAATAGTAAAATATGTCACTTATTTATACATTAAAATGTATGTTGTATTACAGATGTTTGTGTATATGTATACGTTATCTTTTTCTTTAAAGAGGCACTCTAAATGTGTGTTTTAGGCCCTGCAAACCTGCACCTGCCTCTGTGGGTTCCAGCAAGGTTGGGGCCCATGGAGGAGCTGCAGGGGTGGAGGTGGTGGTCAGGAATGTCTGCTGCCTCCTCCTGCCAGCAACTCCCACTAGCCACTTCCTGCCAGAACCACTGGGTGTGAGTGGAGGATGCCCCATGCAGAGAACAGCCAGAGTGGACAATGGGCAGGGAGGTGGGGACAGCATGTCCAAGCCCTCCCCTCTGTCCACAGCCTTGGCCATGCCTGGACACATACACACTGCAGCATGTGCCACCCGAAGACAGACCCAAAGAAGGGGCCTTCCCAACCCTATGGGTGGGGGGGATTCTGGGATTGCTGGTGTCCAAGCACAGTCTAGGGCAGCAGTTCCAAATCTGTGGGTTGTGACCCACAGGAACTGTATTAAAGGGCCGCAAAATTAGGAAGGTTGAGAACCACTAGTCTAGGGAAGGGGACCCTAAGGGAGCAGGTCCCCTCGGCATGTGGTGGCCAGAGCAGGGCCCTCTGCTGAGGGGCCTCAGGACAGGAGCAGACTGTCCTCTGTCCCCACACTGCAGGAGCAGGGCCTGGTGACACTGGTAATGGCAATGACTAGATCTGCCAGACTGTGGGGCTTAAACAAGAGAAATGTGTTGTGTCTCCTTTCTGGGAGCTGAAGTGCAAGATCAGCTTGTCCGCGTTCTGAGGCCATGAGGCAGCTCTGCTGTGGGCCCTGCCCCCCTCTGGTGTCTGCTCACAGTCTTTGGCATTCCTTGGAGTGCAGGGGCAGCACCCCTTCTCTGCCTTCGTCCCTTCTCCCTGTGTGATGTCTGTGTCCACATTTCCCATTTGTGCAGGAACACTGTCACCTGGGACTGGGGCCACCTGCTCCAGTGTGCCTCATCCCAGCCCCACCAATCACCTCTTATTTCCAAACAAGGTCAATTTCTGAGGCCCTGGAGGTTAGGGGGCTTCAACATGTGGAATATGGGGGACACCATTGGACTTCTGCCTCCCCCACGCATTCCCCTGTGCCTTTCTCTTTGGCGCACATGGGTGGCCATGAACCACGCCTTCATTCATGCAGGCTCTAAGCCCTCAGTAGGTCTCTGTGGGTGGCTGCAGTTTTGGGCTTCTTTCTGGATGTGGGCACATTTAGGGGCGCCCCAGCCTCCTCCTACTTCCCAGGGTGGTCACTGCAGATTCCCTCACCAGGATGACCACTCCCTTCTTCAGGCATTGGCTCAGCAGCAGAAGAAGCCCCAGATGGACAGAGGGACCCACATCCCCACGACCATTCCCCTCTCGTGATCCCACCCTGCCTGAACAAGAAGGAGAATCCTTCAGACGATCATGTTGTGGTGAGGGGCCAAGGACCTCGACTCCTTGCTTCTGCTGTCAGGGAAAGCAGCACCCTAGCTCAGCCCAGGGTCAGCACCTACTCTGCACCCTGCCCGCCCACCCACATCTCAGCATTAGTAGTACAGCCTCCCAGCTGGGGCTCACCCACCTTTCTGTCAGGCCACCTGCTCTGGGTGAAGGGCCCAGGGTGAGGCCAGTCAATGCCTGGACACAGACCCATTGCCACGCTTTCTTTTCCTCTGATGAACCCCTGGATTGTGGCTGTCGCTTGTGGGATCCCAAGACAGTGAATGGGGCACTTGGATGGAAGAGCTGGGCTTGAGAGGCACAGAGCCTGGGAAGTCCACCATGCCTGCTGCCTCAGCCACATGGGCAGGATGGCAGAGGCTTGGTCAGGAGATAACACACCTACAGGATGTGCCGTCTTGCCCCCCGACTTGAGAGCTGCTCGGCCAGGAGGCCTCAGTGGCATTTCCATGGAGCACAAACGTCAGTGCAATCTACCCACCAAGTGGGTCGTCAGTGCCCCTCCCGTCTGCACTGCCAACCCTGGGCTGTGAACTTCACTCTCAGATCAAAGCACATTTATTCCTAGGTTACCATTGCCTCCTAGATGCAGTGGGCAACCAGAGCGTCTGGACGTTTGGCCCTGGCCAGACTGCCCTTCCTGCTATCTTTGGGGGCCATCCCTGAGCAGGGCCACCCAGAAAGCAGCTTTGGTGCCAGCTCGCCTCTCAGACCCACTGGTAAACTAGTTCTGTGTTTTCTTGTCTTCTGTCATCTAGTCAGATGGGTGCCCCATGAGGCCACAAACATGACGGAGGGAGGAGAGACTGAGCAGCGGGCATAGCTGTCACGAGAGTTGGAGCCATCTGCTCCTGCCAGCGCTGGTGCCTTCGGGACCTACTTGGGCCGCCTCACACGTGCTGTTTTCACTTATCGGCAGGAGTGCTGCTGTGCGTGTTTAATTGTATGTCTGTATGCATTGAACATCACCCAGTTCATAACGAGCAGCCCGTGGAGTCACTCAGTACTGCATGGTCTGGTCTTCAGGGCCCAGGAACCCAGCCAGGGGGCTGCTACACAGAGGGCAATGGTTCTCACCTGAGTAAGAGCTCATTCCTCATTGCTAGGAGTTGTCATTGTGACTCTCCTGCTAGGACCCATCAAAGGCTCTGAACAGAATACACGTTTTCTACAGGCACTTTAACTAGCATGAGCTCTGATAGGGCGTCAGTGTCCCTGTGGTGAGACAGCCTGGCCCCCTGCTTGGCCCCCCGCCCAGCCTGTGAAAGAACTCTCTCTTGCTCAGGGCCCCGCTCACCACGGGGAGGCCTGGGTGAACTCAGCAAATGTTTCAGGGAAGCATGTCCACAGAGTGTGTGTTGCTTTAAAGATCCAAATGATTCGCCAACCTCGATGCCTCCTTTTTGTGGTGGGTGATACAAATCCTAGCAACTAAGCTTTCACTTTTAGGGGAGGGATAAAATAGTAGTAATGTTAAGGCACCATGCAGTGCGTAGGAGATATCAGTGTGATTAAGGTCCCTGTGGACTGGGTCACAGCAGAAGGCAGAAGGGCCAATGCAGCGCCAAAATGAGATCACAACAGTGTACTGATACCCCTGCCAAGCAAAGGCAAACTCTGGTGATGTGTATTAGCTGGGATTGAAGGAGAAGAAACTTGACAGGCAATAACTGCATACTAGATACAAAGGTATAGTGATTTGCTCCAAAAAGACACATCTAGGAAAGCAAAGATGTCTCCACGTGATTGAATTCATGACGATCTGTCACCATCCTTCAAGTCAAATCTGCTATTGCACGGGCAGAGTGAACAAAATGAATGAGGATGTCTTATTCACTTCCTAATGCTATTGTTGCAAATTATTAATACCACAAACTTAGTGGGTTAAAATAACTCATATTTATTCTCTTACAGTTCTGGAAAGTCAAAGGCTCCGCAGAGCAGCTTCCTCCTGGAGGCTCAGGGGAGAATTAGTCCTCCTGCCTTTTCCAGCCTCTGGAAGCACACTCCTTGGCACCTGGCTCCCTCCTCCACCTCCAAAGCACACCCTCCCACCCTCGCCCTGTCTCTAGCTTCTTCATTCTGACTCTCATCCCTTCTCTCCCCCTCACAAGGTCCCTTGTGATCAGCCTGGGCCCAGCTTGGTAACCCAGGATCATTTCTCCATCTCGGGAGCCTTAAACATACCTGAAATCCCTCTCCCAAGAAGGCAACATATTCCCAGGTCCCAGGGATGAGGACAGTGGGCTCGTTGGGGGGGCATTATTTAGCTACCTCCAGATACAGCAAGAATCACCACCCCAGTGTTTTTCCTGTCTTTAAGTGATGCTAATTTCAATTCCCTCAGGGATGTTCTTTTGTGTCACCCTTTTGGCAGACTTGGGTGCAGTTCCAGGAGGTTCTGGTTGGCTTTCCACTGTATTAACTCTCGTTTTATGGATCGTGGAACCAGTAAGGAAAGTATAATGTCAGAACATTCAGGAACTGGGAAAATGACCAGGACAGGTCTGTGAACCCACAGGACCTGCAGGGGGATGGGATGGACTTGGACCAAGATCCTTCACCACCATGATCCTACATTGACCAGGGTGGCATGATGAGGCCAATTCAGAGCCTTGGGGCAACAACCCCCAGGTGATGGGGCTCTTCTCTGTCCACTGAGTTACAATCGCCCTGGTGGCCAGTGGACACTGAGAGGGCTACAGCCCCATGTGTTGTAGCCTTTTCAAAGGGACCCAGCCTCTCTTCCAAGAAAGGGACTTTGGGTCTACGAACAGCCTTAGGTTTAGAACCCAGTGAATCTTGGGTTCCCCAGAAGGGGCCTGAAGTTGAGTGGGGTATCTACTTCCACTAACCAACAAGAGTACTACCAGGGCTGCCCCCAGCTCTCATTTGTGACATGAAATCCAACTTCTGCTGAGCACACCCATATGAAGGAACCTTATCTCCTTTCCTTAGTCCAACCCCTTACAGATAGGATGATTCTGCAGGTTCTGACCAGCTCTAGCTAACTGTGTGTGTTTTCTCCTCCTGGAGCAGATTCTGAGATTTTCCCCCTGGGCAGTGCTGGGTTTTAACTCTTGCTGTTGGCCTAGTGATAGCTGTGACAATGGTAAGGATAGCAGGGGACCATCCAGAGGAAGTTATTGAAGGATCCTTGTGAGAGGGAGGGCCAGTTTCTTCAGAAAGGGGAGGAGGGGCCGCTTCCTGTGATAAAGGAGGCCAGGTGAGGATTTGGGGGTTCCAGGCTCTCAGCTTCATGTTGCCTGCCCACATGTCACTCCGCCCCGTGCAGTCTGCCAGTCTTTGCCTGAAGACTTGCTGAAGCATGCAGTCAGCTTTGCAGCTCTGTGGCCTGCACAATCAGACATGCGGCCTGAATCTTGTCCATGTCTGTCCTGAGATAGACAAGGCCACCACAAGCAGCAGCTACCTTACCGCACAATCTTTGTAATCATCACTGGCACCATGGCGTTAAGTTCACCTGCCAGCGGCACTCTCTGTCTTGGCCCTCTGCTGTACTCCACCAGCCTCTGGACATGACTGAACACCTGTGATGTCCCTGCTTGTCAGGGGTCATTGGTGTCACAGTGCCCCTCAGGGATGCCATCGGGCTTCCACCAGAAGCGTGAACAGCCCACTGTGCATTCCATTTGGAAGATCTGACTCGTGAGGCTGTTCCCATGACCCAGGGGTGGGTCAGGCTGGTGCTGTCAGGGACTCACAGGTGTCCACCCAGACAGCTCAAAGCACAGACTTTGCAAAAGGGACCAGTTATGGAGGCTTGGGCATACCTTGCAAGCAGATAAGGGACTGTGAGGTCCCAGAAGCTCTCAAAAGCAGAAAACCATTGCTGTACTAAGGGCTGAAGAGATAAAGGTAGCAACTAACATCCAGGGCCCAGTGGGAACAGTTTTCATGGAGGGTTGTGGGTTCTGCCAGAGACTTGGCATTGGAGCTGGAGGGAGCTAGCACAGGGTACCTAAACCAGTAAAAGTTCCGTCCCCCAGTTGCTTGCTGGTGTCCATTGGCTAAGCCCAGTAGCAGCCCACTGGCCTGTGAGCACAGGCAGACAGGCTACAATGGTCAGCCTCCCCCAGCATTCCGCAGGGCAGGGGTCTAACTGTAGCAGCAAGGGGTTAAAGCAAAGCCAGGAAACAAGACCCCCAGAGGCTGACAGGTGCCAGCATTGGCATCACTGGCCCAGGTTTTCCAGCAGGGGTGGGAAAAGATTCAAGCAGAGGAAACCAAAGGGGCTTGGGGGCTGCTGGGGTCGGTAAAGCAGGGGAGGTTGGAGTGGAGGGCAGAAGAGGGGAGGTGTGGAGGCCTTAGGGCTGCAGCAGAGATTCTGATTTTCACACTGCATGAGATGGGAGCCGCGGGGGTGGGGGTAGGGGGGGGAGGGGAGGGCTGGATCCGAGGAGGTACAGGGCTGGGCATGGGTCCTGACCCACACTCCTTGCTTCTGGGTGGAGAGCTTAGCAGGCAAGTGTAGGGGAGGCCGGGGAAAGGGTCAGTAGTGTAGGGCCAGGTGCAGGGGAGGTGCTGGGATGGTCAGGGGCCAGTCTGCAGCAGCCCGAGAGCCCTGTTCTTACCCCTAGGCCTGGCCAGGCAACCCCCACCCCCCAGGAGGCATCTCAGGGAAATGGAGCATGACTCTCCTGACCCAAGGTCTGGAAAACCTTGCAGGCTGGGACAGCGGGGGCGGTGGCGTGCCACATCTTCCCCAGGCCACTGCGCCACTCCAGTCCTGAGGGCTGGTAGTCATCAGGGTGCCCGAGCCTTCCCGAGGAGCTGGCTCTGCACCGTTCGCTCCAGCGTGCTCCCTGCGGTGCCCCCAGGCTCCCCTCTTTCCCCATGGCCCACCCGGCATCTTCGCGCCCACCGTGCGGCTCCCGGAGCGCAGAGGTCGAGTGCCCTCCCACACCCTGCGGACGCTGGTGCTCTCCCAATCGGTCCCAAGGCTGCTGAGTTTCCTCCCTCCATGAGCACTGCGCTGGGCACCCCCCTTCCCTGGGGGCTGGGGGCGCGTGCTCCCAGGGCAGGTCCCGGGCGCCACCGCGACTCCATCTGCCACCACATGAGGGGTCAGAAAGGACCTCGAGGGTCTGCTGGGGGCGAGGGGCGGGGTGGGCTGGGGATGGCCCGGGTTCTCAAGCAAGGGGGAAAGTGCCAGCGGCTACCAAGACCTGGCCGGCCGCAGGTGCCTGGGGCGCAGCATTAAGTGTGGGCCCTCACCAGACAGGGACAGAACTTGTAAGTGAAATGAGTAAGACTTGGAGGATTTCGAGCCAGATCGTGACCTAGAGGGCGAGGCTGCTTATTCTCTGCTCCGTATGGAAAATGAGGAGGCAGAGTCAGTAGAGTTGGGGGTGGGGGCGGGGGCGGGCGGGAAGAGAGGCCAGAGCCCCCCACTCCACCCCACCCCACCCCCTGCCCAGCCACTGGCTGCGGGAAGGACGCGCCAGGCTGGGAGATTCCAGGAGGCAGAAGCCTTGCTGGGCTACCGGCGTGGAGGGGGAAGGGGCTGTGAAGAGGGTGCCCAGGGCTGGGTCTCAAGTGGACAGAGAAGGGACCAGGACGGTGACCCCAGCTCGGGTGGTTGGAGGGGTGTGGGGGCTCCGAGGAGCAGTGACGGGCCTGGGTGGGGCGCCCACGGGGCTGCCGGGGCCCGATCTAGGGCACGGTCCCGGTAAGGGGGGGTGGAGGCAGAGGGCAGAGGAGGAAGGGACCGGCAGGCAGGCTGGGCAGGGGCGGGAAAAGGACCCGGCAGTGGCCTGTCTCTATAGTGGGCCGGCGACCTCAAGGGTCGGTCTACCGGGTGCGGCAGCGAGGCCGGGAGGGCAGCCCAGGGTTTCCACGAGTCCCCAGGACCCCCGAGGATCCTCACGGAGGCCTCCCGTGCCCGCAGCCAGTCTCCAACTCCTGCACCTGGGGGCAGTTGCCCCCGGGCGCTTCTCACCGGCTGGGCGTTGTCATCTGCTCGGATTCTCTGGGAAACTGTGGTGTGTCCGCAGACCTGCTCCTCTGGGGTCTCCGCAGGCGCACGTCACCCTGTGCTTCACCTGCCCCCGCACGGGCTGCTGGAGCCTCAGGTGCTCTGCGGATCGGTCCTGGGGTCTCCCGGAGCCAGGCGGATCCTACAGCCCCCCGGGGGCGCGCAGCAGCAGCGGGGCTGTAGGGTTGGGGAAGCGGGAGGGCAGGGCCGGAGAGGAGGCAGCTCCTGGGAGGGAGCCAGAGGGGGCTGGAGGAGTTGGGGAGGGACGGCAGGGCCAGGGCTGGGCCAGGCGCGCGGAAGTCGGGTGGGGGGCGGCGGCTGGGGGTAGGGCCCGTTCCGGGGGGAGAGAGAAGGCCGGAGGATGCTCGGCTGGCCGGGAGGTGAGGCGGCCCCCAGGCCTCCGCGTGCCAGAGCCAGGGGGGAGCTTCTGGTCAGGGCCTTCCGCAGTGGAGTCCGGCAGCTCCTGAGGCCTGTTCTACACGATTCTCCCACTCCCAGGATAGATGTTTGTATTTGAAAGATGTTTAAGCTCGTTTCGTATGTGCTATGGTTTGAATCTCTCTTAGGTGGGAACTTAAACCCCAAGATGACAGGCGAAGCCTTTGGAAGGTGATTGGGAACAAGGGCTCTCAGTCTTGAGGCCTGAGGGGTGGCTCCCACCTGTAGTCTCAGCACTGTGGAAGGCCAAGGGGGGGGGGGCGGGGGGGGGGAGGGGCGGATCCCTTGATGCCCAGTTCAAGATGAGCCCAGGCAACAAACTAACACTTTCTTTCTAAAACAACAACATTAAAAAGCTAGCCAGGTGTGGTGGCAGCGGAGGATCCTTTCAGCCCAAGATTGATCAGATCACACCATGGCACTCCAGCTTGGGTGACAGAGCCTGACCCTGTCTCTAAACAAATAAATAACATTAAAATATATATATATATACAAGGCCCTGAAGCAGCAAGTTCTGCTTTTGCCCTTCTGCCACACCCACTGTGAGGGGCACCAGCAGGTGCGGACTCTGCTGGCCTCGATTGTGGGTGGACAGATGACTGCGGATCGCAAGCAGCACGTTACTTTATTAATCCCCAGCCTGTGGATTTTGTTATAGCAGCAGGAATGGCCATGACGGTGTGTGTTTTAAACTCACATAAATAATAGAAATGTGCTGAAGTTGCGCTGTTTCTTTCTTAATGTATTTTTGCAGTACGATTTACACGCAGTACTAGGTACTTAGAGTGGACAGTTTTCACACCGTGGACATCCCTTCCAGTCCTGCTGCATTCAGACGTCCCTTGAGCCTCTCCTCAATTTGGCCTGGACGACCAGCACCCTCACTCCCATCACCAAGCACAGCTTCACCATTTCTGGATGTCAGCTAAACCCAATTAGCATGTTCTTCTTTGCATCCAACTTTTTTTCACTCAGTACTATATCCATGAGATTCACCACATTTTTGCATGTAGCAATAGTTTTGGGGTTTTTTTTTGTTGTTGTTGTTGTTTGTTTTTTGAGACAGAGCCTCAAGCGCTCGCCCTGGGTAGAGTGCCAGGGCGTCAAACTCACAGCAACCTTCAAATCTTGGGCTGAAGCGATTCTCCTCAGCCTCCCAACTAGCTGGGACCACAGGTGCCCACCACAACACCTGGCTATTTTTTGGTTGTAGTTGTCATTATTGTTTGGCAGGCCCAGGCTGGATTCAAACCCACCAGCTCTTAGTCGCTTGAGCTACAGGTGCCGAGCCTAGTTTTTGTTTTTTTACTGTGAGCATTCTTGTTCTCCTACAGATGAACAGTTGTGTGTCTTCCAACTTTTGGTTATTAGAGATGAAGCACTATGATTGTTCTCGTATAGGCCTTTGGTGGATTTAAGCATACTCTTATTGTGCATTTTCCCCTTTATATTTTATTGACATATACTTTAGATGCAATGAAATGCACAGATCTTTACTGCAAAATACCTATAGAATGTGCATATATGCACCGTCTCTAATTACTCTCTTATAAAACTTTTAAAATTGAGACATAGGGCAGCGTCTGTGGATCAGTGAGTAGGGCGCTGGCCCCCTCTACAGAGGGTGGCGGGTTAGAACAAAACTGCAACAAAAAAATAGCCGGGCATTGTGGCAGGCTCCTGTAGTCCCAGCTGCTTAGGAGGCTGAGGCAAGAGAATCACCTAAGCCCAAGAACTGGAGGTTGCTGTGAGCTGCGATGCCAAGGCACTCTACCAAGGGCGACAAAGTGAGACTCTATCTCTAAATAAATAAATAAAATTGAGACATAATCCATATATGAAATTTACCCCTTTAAAGAGTATAACTCAGTGGTGTTTAGTGAATTCAGAGTTGTGCTGCTGTCGCCCTTCACCACTAATTCCAAGACGTTTTTATCACCTCCAAAAGAACCCCTGCATCCTCAGCAGTGTCTGTGCCGCCCGCCAGCCCGGGCGGACACTAGCTCACTTGCTCTGTCTGTGGATCTGCCTGTCTGGGGCATTTCATGTAAATGGAGTCAAACCATCCGCAGTCTCCGTGACCAGCTTCTTTAACTCGCATGTCAATTTCATGCTTGTCTGTGTTGCAGCATAAAGTCCTTCCTTCTTTTTCTTAGGAATGAAGAACATTCTGTTGTACGGCTATACCACATTTTGTTTATCCATCCATTTGTCAAAGGACATTTGGGTTATTTTCCCTTTTGGTATTCTGAATAGTGCTGCTATAAATATTTGTATATAAGTTTCTGTGAGGACGTATATTTTCCTTTTTTTTTTTTTTTTTGAGACAGAGCCTCAAGCGGTCACCCTGGGTAGAGTGCCTTGGCATCACAGCTCACAGCAACCTCAAACTCTTGGGCTTAAACAACTCTCTTGCCTCAGCCTCTTGACCTCTTGCCAGAGTCTCAAGCTATTGCCCTGGGTAGGGTGCCATGGCATCACAGCTCACAGCAACCTCCAACTCCTAGGCTTAAGTGATGCTCTTGCCTCAGCCTCCCAAGTAGCTGGGACTACAGGCACCTGCCACAAAGCCCCACTACTTTTTTTTTTTTTTTTTGGTTGTTGTTGTCATTGTTGTTTTTGCAGGCCCCGGGCTGGATTTGAACCTGCCAGCTCTGGTGTACGTGGCTGGCACCTTAGCAACCTGAGCTTCAGGTGCCTAGCCAAGGACGTATATTTTCAATATGCAGGGGTATAGATCTAAGAGTAGAATTTCTGGATCATATAGTAATTCTATATTTAACTTGTTGAGGAACTGCCAGACTGTTTTCCAAAATGACTGCAGCATTTTTTTTTTTTTTTTTTCTGAGACAGAGCCTCAAGCTGTCACCCTGGGTAGAGTGCTGTGGCATCACACTTCACAACAACCTCCAACTCATGGGCTCAAGCGATTCTCCTGCCTCCGCCTCCCAAGTAGCTGGGACTATAGGTGCCCACCACAACACCCAGCTATTTTTTTGGTTGCAGCTGTCATTGTTGTTTGGTGGCCTGGGCTGGATTCAAACCTGCCAGTTCTGGTGTATGTGGCTGGCACCTTAGCCGCTTGAGTTACAGGTGCCGAGCCTGAATATCTTTAATGTGCTTTTTGGCTATCTGTATATCTTCTTTGGAGGAAAATCTATTCGAATCCTTTGCCCATGTTTTAATTAGGTTATTTGTCTTTTTCTTATTGAGCTGTAAGAGTTCTTTATATAGTCTGATTATTAACTCATTATCAGATCATTGAAAATATTTCCCCATTTTGTAATTTACCTTTCACTTTCTTGACTGTGTTCTTTAAAGCACAGAAGTTTTTAGTTTTGCGGAAGTCAAAATTTGTCCCTTTTTTGTCACTTGTGCTTTTGGTATCACATCTAAGAAAGCACTGGCTAATCCAAGGTTGTGAATATTTACCCTGTGTTTTCCTCTAAAAGTTTCCTAATTCTAGGTCTCTGATGCATTCTGAGTATTGTTTGTTTTTTGCAGGTGTGTGAGGTGTGAGGCAGCAGTTAACTTCTTTCTGTCACATATAGGTATCAAGTTGTTTCAGCAGCATTTGATGGAAAGAATATTCTTTTCCCATTGAATTGCCTGGGCAATCTTGTTGAAAATCCATTGACCATAACCGTGTCAATCTATTACTGGACTCTAAATTCTATTGCATTGATCTGTCTCACAAACCATCAGGAAGAGAGGGAGACAACCTGAGTGGAAATGGTGGGAAATGAAGAAGAAGGACATGAAAGACATAAAACAGAGAGAGAGAGAGAGATAGGATGGGATGGCATGGGATGGGGAGGGCTGACCCAACTGATTATTGCTGCTGCTGCTGCTGCTGCCACCAGCCAGCCCACGTGGAAGCAACCTTATTTGTAAAGTTATATTTTAACAAGGTAAATCTTAACACCTGGGGTAAGAATTAATGTTAGGGAGGAAAAGCTGTAATAAGGAATGTTTTTTGGGGGGCTACATGACTTCTGGCAGGTGAAATGTTACTCTAGGAGGAGAAGTGGCTGGGGAGGTCGTTCCCTGAACACTTCCCCAGGCTGTGAGGGGCCCTGCCACCTCCACAGCCCATTCCCCACAGATCAGAATATGAATCATCATACTGTACTATGCTGTCTTGATTACTGTACCTCTGTGTGAATTCTGAAATCCAGAAGTGTGAGTTCTCTACTAGGTTTCTTTTCAAGATTATTTTTTGTCTCTTGTGTCTTTGTGTGGAATTTAGTGTTAACTTACAAATTTATGGGGAAAAAGGACTGCTGAGTTTGCATTAAAACTGTAGACCATTAGCCAGGCATTGTGGCAGGTGCCTGTAGTCCCACATACTCAGGAGGCCGAGGCAGGAGGATCTCTTAAACCCAGAAGTTTGAGGTTACAGTGAGCTGTGGTGACAACACTGCAGTATACCCAGTGTGACAGAGAGAGCCTCTGTCTCCAAAAACAAACAACAAAAACTATGCATCAGTTTGAGGAGTGTTGCCATGTTAGCAATATTATGTTTTCTGATCCATGAACTTTGGATATATTTCTATTTATTTAGGATGTTGTTAATTTCTTTCAATGATGTTTGGTAGTGTTCATTGTACATGTCTTGGGGTTCTTTTGTTAAACTTATTCCTAAATATTTTATCCTTCTTGATTCTGTTGCAAATGGAATTATTTTGTTAATTTCTTTGTCAGATTGTTCATCGCTACTGCCTAGAAATATGATTCTCTTAACATATTCTCCAACCCTCTTGTTCTCATTTTTTAGTTCTAATGTGTTTTTAGTGAATTTCTTAGAATTCTTTATATTCAAGATCATGTCATCTACAGATATTTTTTTACCCCTTCCTTTGCAATCTAATGCCTTTTATTTCTTGACTTTGCCTAATAGTCATTACAACCTCAAACATCTTTGTCTTGAGTCCATCTCTCACCAGTAAGTATGGTGTCTCCGGTGGTTTCTCATACATGCCCTTTATCAGCTCAAGGACATTTCTATTCTTAGTTTTGTTGAGGTTTTTTTTTTTTTTTTTTTTTTTTTTTATTTATATAAAGAGAACAACACACCGGTAAAGTAAAAATAGCAAAAACGGCACACCACAACCACCAACAAAATTGGGTATGCTATTATATTGT
>CAUYPK010111329.1:0-30065 GCA_963574355.1 Loris lydekkerianus | reverse complement strand
GAAGGCTATAACCCAACTATACCACAAGACTATGAGGAAAGGACCAAGGAAGGGGAAGGGAGGGGGGAGGTTTGGGTCGAGGGAGGGTGATGGGTTGGGCCACATCTATGGTGCATATTTTTATCTATAATAAAAAAAAATTTTTTTCAGAAGAAAAAACATTAATGAAGATCAAAATAAAACTAAATATAATAGAGACTAAAAAAAAAGATTAATTAGGTAAAAAGTTGGTTCTTTGCAAAGATCAACAAAAATTGATAAACTACTAGTTAGACCAAGGAAAGAAGACAGAAGACTCAAATAAACAAATTCAGAAATGAAAAGGAAGACATTAAAACTGATACCACAGTTCGTAATAGTTTTTGATGATCTTTTCATCAAAAGATGAAACTATCATCAATAGTTTTTGATGATGTTTTCATCAAAAGATCATCAAAAACTGTTATGAACAATGATAGGCTCACAAACTAGAAAAACTAGAGTAAATGATTGAATTCCTAGAAACATATAACCTACTAATATTGAATCTGAACAGATCAATAATGTTATCAATATTGAATTAATAAGTCTCCCAACAAAGAAAAGCCTAGGATTGTATGAATTCACAGTTGAATTCTACTAAACATACAAAGAAGAACTAACACCAATCCATTTGAAACTATTAAAAAAAATCAGAGAGGAGAGTATTTTTGCTATCTCATCCATGAGGCCAGCATTACCCTGATAAACCAGAGAAGGGTTCAACAAAAAGAGAAAACTACAGGCAAGTATCCCTGATGAACATTAACATGAAAGTCCTTAACAAAATATTAGCAAGCCAAATCCAACAGTGCATCAGGAAAAAAAAAAAAAAAAAACCTCATGATCAAGTGGAATTTAAACCAGGGATGTAGGGATGGTTTTATTATACACAGATCAATAAACATAATGCATCACATCAACAGAGTGAACGGCAAAAACATATGATAATCTCAATAGGCACAGAAAAAGTACCTATATACTCGAGTATATATGATATTTCATAAAATTCAGCATCCCTTCCTGATAAAAACTTTCAACAAACTAGGCACAGAAGGAACATACCTCAAAATAAGAAAGTTAAGATATATTTTGGTCTTCATCAGTCTCACTACTGGCTCTAATTCCCAACTGGTTCTGAACTTAGGGTAAAAGAAGTGTTACTTTTGGATTCCTTAAAACCCATGAGGAATTGTGAGGCATAGTGACTCCTTATGTTCAGTTTCTACCTGGCTGCAGCGTCTCTTTGTTAAGCTCAACTCTTTAGGGAAAGACTTTCATGTACACATAACTTCACTTGGGGCACTCTGGGGAATGAAAGAAAACAGGAAACTGTCTCAGATTCCAGCCGTGACTAGTTTCAAATGAGAAAGTTAAGCTGGGGAATCAACACTTAGGAACTCTGGAGGTGTCAGAAAGAGGCTGTAGTGTGGCCTGAATGAGGAAGAGTGTGAGACATACAGGTTGTTCCCCAATATGTTATTGAGAAGTGACTCCTGGGGGAGTGCCAGGGACATACACAATTCATTTATTTCTATTTTAGACTTGTAGACAAGAGAATAGGACCTTGAAGGTCCTTCTTTCCATAATAATAGACTAGAAAATGAACTGGAGAGAACGAAATTCTTTCCCTGCACCCACATTCACACCTGCTCCCAGGGATCTGCTGAGAGCAGGTGAGGGCACTGCCAGTATTAGATTTAGAATCATGGGGGGTGAGGGGGGGGGCTGTGGCTTCTTTACTGAAAAATAGCCAAATCTGTGTGTGGCCAGCATCAGGGAGTTGAGAAGAAGCCAGTGCTTCCAGATACTCCTATATTCCTTGCCCCCGACACAAGTTCATTTCATCAACCGTGTGATAAAGCCATGTCAGAAGTTCTCCATGCGAGCAAACAAGGACCTTCCCAAACATCTTATTTAGAATGACCAAGAGAAGGATGTCTGTGTCATATGACCTTGCTGATCTCCATCTGAACAGCTTCATGTGGATACCCCCAGGTGTCCCTTCAGAACAGGGGGTGGATTTCTTGACAAGCTGAAGGGTGATTATAGCTTAAAAAAGAAAAATTCAGCATGTATGCTGGGGTGGAACTAGACAGGAAGGAACCACATCCTCAAGATATAGATGAAGCATCTGAAGCTTAGAAGCTTAAGTGATTTGTTCAAGGTCACAAAGGCAGAAACCGAGGGAACCAGTGTCTGGGTATCAGTCAGTTTAAGTACATACCCTGCATCCTTAGCCAATCCATTGCACCTCCTTGCATGTTATTATTACAGACAGGGAAAGGTGCTTAACCTCTAAATTCTTCTCATGGCCCTGCAGAGCTACTTTAAACTCACCTCCACCTTCTCTGACCTTTGTGTGTTGCATCAAATAAATGGTTTCTCTGACCTCTGCTTCCAGCTGTGTTTGGCCTGTGGGGGGCACAGGCAAGAAATCAGAGGGCAGGAAGAGAAGGGGGCAGATGGTTCATTCTTCTGAATCTCCTTCACCAGGCAAGGAACTGGCTGTCGCCTTCGACTGATGGCCACAATTCCATCCCAATATCCCCTTCGTGTAGCTATCCTCTCTGGGTTTTGGTAACCTTTTCCTTCCTTTGTTCCTTCAGGCCCAGGGTTGGTAAGGGCTGCCTTCTCTTGTTAGTCTCAGGTGAGTCACCATGCTTTATGGTTTCTCTTAGCCCTTACCTAGACTCTCTTTATTTGAGAGAGTTGGATGGAGTGTAACACGCCTTATTCATTTTGGAGTCCTGAATCTTCAACCTATATCCAGCTAAGGGGTAGGGGAGGACGAAAAGAAAGGAAGGAGTCAAATACAGGCCCAAGACAAAGAATTTGCTCTGCTGGGGACCTCACTGCCAAGCCCCAGGCCATGGCTCATTCTCAATCTCCCACCTGTTCCCCACTCCTCATACGGCTACAGCACCCACCCCATGCTCAGGGAGCCCCCGGTGTTGGGAGTCAGGGGTCCAGGTTCCCCAAACCCAGTTGACCTGGTTTGATTGCTTGGTTGAGCTAGAAATTTCAACTGAGGAACGGCAGTAATCTAAAACAAAAGTGAGTGGAAACTAAAAATAAAACTGGAGCAGCACAGGCAGTGTGGATAGAGAGCAAAGGTAACCTACACAGGTTTCAGGGTAACAAAGAGAGGTTTTATTTGGGAAGAACAAAGAGAAAATTTAGAGCACTTCCAAAGAGAGTTGGAAGCGGGTCCCTCTCCTGAAGGAGAAAAGGTGAGAGAGAATGGAGACAGAGGCCTGCAGGGGTGTACAGACTCTCTCCATTTCAAATTGGCTGCAGGTCTTTCACTGACTTCTCTGGGTCTCCAGGCAGTATTACCCTTTTCTATTCGTCATTAATGGTCTCTTTCTATTGGTCATTGGGTACCAAGCTTACATTGTACCCATTCTTATGGGCCCTCCAGACATTCTGGTTCAGCAGGGCAGGTTTTCCTTCCATCCCCCTTGAAGCCACCTTCTTAGTGTCCCTTCTCACCCAGCAGTGACTTGGATGGAGCTGGGAGAGTTCCTGCTCTTCCTAACCAGCAGATGTGGGAGGCGGGCACATGACACAGGAGGATCTTCTGTTTCCATCACTGCAAGGACTATTTTCTAGGGTGGGAATCATGAGTGGGCATGAGTATATTTTGCATGTACTTCTGTCCCAACAGTGTGATATTTTAGATACATGGATGAAGCATGTCATTAAATAATGACTTTTGTGGATGGGCTAGGACCTAACATTGTTTCTAGATGTTTCCAATACACAGCAACCAAATCCAAAGGCAATAAAAGGTCATTTACTGGGCGAAGATGGACTGTATAATTCGTGCCCCTGCCCTTTATACTAAAGTTTCTAGATCTTGCAAAGCCTGTTGTAGGGGGTGTGGGA
Source organism: Loris lydekkerianus (assembly GCA_963574355.1). Lineage (NCBI taxonomy): Eukaryota > Metazoa > Chordata > Mammalia > Primates > Lorisidae > Loris > Loris lydekkerianus. The sequence continues at coordinate 26,156 of CAUYPK010111329.1, read as the reverse complement.
AAACTTGCCTCCCACTTGAAAGTTCACTGAAAGATCAACTCACATTTAGGGCAGATTAATATAAGAAAAGATTTATGTACCATGCACATGGGGAGAAATCACAGAGTGACACCCCACTTTTCCAATGGAGTTCAGATAGTTTCATATGTATCTTTTGAGAATAGGGTGATGGCTGCTAGGGAGAACACATGGATGGGGGAACAGATTGAAATGACTTGGGCCAGGTCTGGGTACATTCTTGACCTTCAATCCTGCAATATATTAAGATAACAAGAAGGGGGAGGAAAGGCAATTGTTCTTTTGATGGGTCTGTCTGGTTTTATGTAGTTAGAGGAAAAGCTCCTTCCAGGGTTTCTTGACTTTGAATGGCCTTTAACTCAAAATAGTCTTTATACCAGAGAGTCATACTTTGGGACAAATTTCCTGAGTTCCTTTTCTGTCATTGCACTTCTTTCTTTTTCTCCTTTCTGAGGAGACTGAAACTCTTCTGGCAGCGCAGGGTGGACGGACTCATTTAGTGCCATGGGCACATCAGTTAGACAACCAGCTCCCACGCTCTCCTAGAGACAGACCAACGGCTGTGAGACCGCTGTGTTCCACTTCTCTGCCTCCGCTCTGACAATCTAGTAGCTGCTGCAGATTGCCTGGAGTGAGAGTGTTTGCTTGGCCTAAATTGTCTGACTAAAGATTTCAGTTCATGTCTGCTGAATTCCTACTGCAATACCAGTGCCAGTTTAAATATTCATTCACTATGGAGCCAGAACATACTCAGAGATGGCAGAGCCCTATGGCACAGCTCATCAGGAGCACTGAGAGGCTGTGACCAGAATGTCCATGTGACCAGGAAGAATTATACGTGACTAGAAAGCACATCTACAAAGTCTGAAGGGTTCCTTGATTTGAGTGGCTGTCTCATCTTAGTGTGTTGGGACCACTGTTCTGTATTTGAACATGTGTCTATGCAGCTTTCTGCAATATCAATAAACATATAGCTGTACCTAGTTATTATTATTTATTTTGTGGCCGGGGCTGGGTTGAACCCACCACCTCCAGCATATGAGTCCAGTGCTCTACTCCTTTGAGCTACAGACGCTGCCTCTGTACCTACTTATTAAGGTGTCAGAGTTGGAGGCAATGTGATGTCCAGGGAAGACCATGGACTTTAGCATTAGGCAGTCCACGGTTACAATCCTGGAACTTTGACCTGTCAGCTGTGTGCTCAACAAGGTTACTCAGCCTCTCTGAGCACATGTCCTTGAGTGTGAAATAGGAATAACAGCACTTTACTTGCCTCATGGGGTGGTAGGAAGCATCAACTGGGGGTCAAGCATGTTAACGCGTCTGCTCATTGCCTGGCATACTGAAGATAGGCAGTAAATGACAGACAAGATAGTTAGGGTCTTATCTCAAGTATGAAATAGATCTGTGGATATTGGCTACAGTTACTAGAAAGAACGGTAGAGGGCAGACGTTTCAAGGTAATTTTAGAAATGCATTGTTTTTTTAATTATCTTCCGAGAGGAAAGCAAGAATTCTAGGAATGATTTTCTTAAATGCATTGTCTGAAAGATGCCTTTCTCGCTGTTTTTCATTTCTTTACAGAACATGGGGATTTCTTGCTATGCAAGAATTCCAAATGAGGATATTGGACAATGTATAACAGGCATCCTTCATCACCATGTGTTTTCCTGGTCCCCAGACAACGGTGGAGTGTTTTTGACAAGTTTCTCTGACCACTTTTATGCCTGTCATACTTGATGATAAATGGAACGAAAGATGCCAAATTTTCAAATTTCATGCTTTCAAAATTATATGAAGTCTGTCCCTAGAAGCATTATGGAACACAGAAGGTTGACTTGCAGCTGCCTGGTGATAAGATATCTGTAACATCTACGTTAATGGTTGGTATTAGAGCTGGGTGCAAATTCCATTCCAACACGAAAGAATATATAGGCATTTAATAAAACCCGGGGAAATCTGAAGAGATTCTAAAATGTAAACATTTATTTCCGTTTACCTGGAATGGCCACCTGCAGTCTCTGGGGAACCAGCCTCACTTGCCCTCCACTGAGTTAAGTGTTATTTATCACAGCTTGACATTTTCAATTCTTTAAAAATGAGAAAAAGAGTACCTCAGAGGTTTAGCTGGCATTTACTTGGTTACAAAAGATGAAGCTTTTCCCCCTATAGACGTCAACATTCTTATCTCTTTCTTTGTGAATTTCTGATCATATCTCGAGTTCATTTTTCTATTTGAATCCCTATGTTTTCCTTAACTTATATTATATAATGTACTTTTTGTAAACCATAGGCATTATCCTTTGCAAAATGTAAGTGTGCCTAGTTTTGTTAGTCCATGATTTTCCCAGCATAGCAAATAATTAGCACTTAAATATGTTTATTGAATTATGTTCTAGTTATAATCCTTTTATATTTAAAAATAAGGGTTGGGGGCCTGGTGCCCAGGCTCACTCCTGTAATCCTAGCACTCTGGGAAGCCAAAGTGGGAGGATGCCTTGAGGCCAAAAGTTTGAGACCAGCCTGAGCAAGAGCAAGACCTCATCTCTACAAAATATAGAAAAATTAGCTGGAAGTAGTGGTGCTTGTCTGTAGTTCCAGCTACTAGCGAGGCTGAGGCAGGAGGATTGCTTGGGCCCAGGAGTTTCAAGGTGCAGTGAGCTGTGATGTTACCACTATACTATACCTAGGGTGACAGAGCGAGACACTGTATTTAAAAAAAAAAAAAAGTGAATTGGATAACCCAAACTTGTTTATTTGTCTGACATATATATATATATATATATATTTTTTTTTTTTTTTTTTTTTTTTTTTTCCCTCTGAGACAGAGTCTCACTATATTACCCTCAGTAGAGTGCTGTGGCATCACAGCTCACAGCAACCTCAAACTCTTGGGCTTAAGAACTCTCTTGCCTCAGCCTCCCAAGTAGCTGGGACTACAGGTGCCCGCCACAATGCCTGGCTATTTTTTGGTTGTAGTTGTTGTTTGGCAGGCCCGGGCCAGGTTCGAATCTGCCAGCTCTGATGTATGTGGCCAGCACCCTGGCTGCTGAGCTATAGGCGCCGGGCCTTGTCTGATTTATTTTTTTGTCTGATATTTTGATAATTTCAGTGATCATAATACTTCCATGCAAGGAAGGAATGCAGCATTTTATTCGCAATGGTAGATAGGATGTAAGAGCATAAAAAGTTACAGGCTTAGAAGAATCTAGTTTCCGCAGATTGTTAGGACACGTTCCATAATGTAACAATTATTAAGGAAATGATGATCTTGTTACTGCATGTCTATGAAAAGTTATCTCCGAATACTTATCAAATTTGAAAGAACATTTTAAAAATTTTCTTTCTACCAAGACCCATTTAAATCCATTTTTTTTAAATCAAAAGATGATTTAAAACTACTATTCTACAGAATATGCTGGAACTGGCAACTGTTGAAGGATTTAAGATGAAGTTTGAAATGATAGCATCATTTGGTTCAGTTTGTATAAAAATTAAAAATGAATATCCTGTGCTTTCTGAAATGCCTTTAAATCTCTTCTTCCATCCTGTCAACAAACTCTGGGAGACCGATTTCTCTACACTGAATAATATTAAAACAAAACATACAAAGAGGCCAGGCACACTGGCTCATGCCTATAACCCCAGCACTTTGGGAGGCTAAGCTGGGAGGATCACTGAAGCTCAGTTTTAGACTTCCTGGGTGTAGGATATATTTATTAGATAGGCTTTTTTAAAGTTTTAAAATTCCTTAAGCCTTTTCTCTGAGGCAGTACACCTTGTTAAACCTAAGATCCAAGGGCATGCAGCCCTTCCTCAAAGATACAAACCAAAGAGTTAACATATGTTAACAACATATTGTCAGAGGTCTATAGATGTTCTGCCCTGAAAAAAGGACACAGTCATTACTTCATACTGGGTAAACTAAATAAATACTTGAAAATATTCAATTCCCCACTAGCTAATTTTACCCTTGTAATGTTCCTTTAAATACCTGCTCAAAAATTAGTCATTGTTTAGAAGAGATTTACTACAAAAATAATCGTATTAATATATATAAAAAAGTAAAAAAATAAAGAAACTAATCATTAAAGAATTAAGTATGTACATGACTAAAAAAAATAAAACCTAAACTTAGAATAAAGAACTTTGCTATACGCCATATCAGAGTGTATAGTCTATTTCTTAACTTAATAATTACAAGAGCGAGTTTTACACCTACAGCAAAGCTTCTGCTCGTTCGCGTCTCAAGTCACGCAACACTGGGCAACATAGTGAGACCTTGTCTCTACAAAATAAAGAAAAAAAATGACCTGGGTGTGGTGATCACAGTAGCTACAGTCACAGCTACTTGGCAGGCTGAGATAGGAGGATCACTGGAGCTCAGGAGTTTGAGGTTACAAAGCTATGGTCATGCCACTACACTCCAGCCTGGGTGACAGAGGGAGACTCTATATCAAAACAAAAAAATCAGTAAAACATACAAACAGTTTAGGTATTCATTATCCCCTGTGAATAGTGAATACTATGTCATCAATCTCATCTAGATTAAATAAAGAAAGGCAAGCTCATTTTTTATGTTAAAAATTCCAAATATTCACACTATTATATTGTTCAAAGTGTGAGTGTAGGAGTTTATTATGAGCAATTGCTAATCTTACTCATAGCTCATTTGAGTACTAGGCTGGAAATGAGAAGATTTCAAGTCCAATCTCAGCTCTGGGTTGCATCTGAGCTATAGCCAACACAGACCAACGAGCAAACTGGTCTCCTTTGGTCCTGCCTCTTCAATAGTGCCCTTTGAAGCCAAGTCCCCTTCTGGTTTGCCAGCCACATGCCTCCATGTTTCTCAAAAACAGAATGCAACACTGCCTTGCCTTCTTTCCTGGAACCTATTAGAAGTCCACTTTCCGCCAGCCTCACCCTTCTGCTCAGGTGAGTCCTCTGCAGATAAAAGCTGCCGGCCCTCCCTGCGGCCATTGAGGTTACTGATTCTTTCTCTCTTGCCTTCCCTGACTGCTCCTCTTCAATCTCCTTTGTTTTCTGCCTTTCTTCTCTCCACCTTCTAGGAGTCCTCTTTTTTTTGATTCCCTTGAGGGATCTCATTCAACCTATAGGTCCCCGTGTTCATCTCTCACATTTATATAAGTCGTACAGCTGCAGATTCTAGTTTTCCAAAATTCTAATTTTTGTTTGACAGCCTTACTTTTCACATCGACAAAAAAAAAAAAAAAAGTCACTTCTTTTCCTTGAAGTGACAGGCTCATTTGTCTGCCAAATATCCAAGTCTGAATGATAGTCAAGTAAAAGTGATTCCCCATAAAGAGAGCTGCTGATTCAGCTCCTAAGTCAAGCGACTGCCAATGACCTTTGCCCTGGTGTGCAGCAGCCTACGTGACTTTCTGGCAGTGTCATGGCTGAAAAATAATTCACTTTCCCTTTTCTTCTAACCTCAGCTATTTCTAGTCTTTGGGCCTTACACTATGGTGACTTTGCTTTTTGAATCTCAAATCAGAATACATCATTTGAGAAAGGATTTTTCTACCATTTCGAGGTACAAGAAACACACTCAAACGTACCTGTTCCAATGGCCTTGATAGTTTGTGTGATTGACCAAGAGAATGTTTGAACTATCTTTAAAATCTCTGAGATGAGCAACCAGGGAAACCAGTGAGTTCCAGGTACCTCTGAGACGGTGAGTGGTTGTGTTGGACTATGCCAGGGTCCCACTTGAAAGTGATTAGGCAAATCCTAGCACAGCCTGATTTAAGTTGACATCCCATAACGGGGCCACTGAGAACTGCCTCCTCAGCTACGTCAACAGATGCCCAACACTGAAATATCGAGCCAAAGAACAGTCTGGTAAACTAAAAACACCTGGTCTACACTTGCATACACAGCTGATGAACACTAGGCGTTCAGGATAGATTGTTTATCTGCCTGATTTGGAAGGTGGATCTGATATGGTCATGGGCTTACAGGTACCACCTGTTGGGGAGAGGAGGCTCATAATTAATCCATGGTCGTTGCACAGATGAAAAAATAGAGTATTATTAGAAGGGGGAACTGGTTACAGTCTTTATGCCTCACCCATCTGGTTACATTAAAACACATTCTTATCCTGACATATGGTCACCAGCTAGAGAGAAAGGACAGAATTACAAGGTGCAAATGATGAGTGGACACCACAGCTTTCCTTGTGGCCAATATGGGAGGGTTTGAAATGGGTCTTATGATTTAATTTTCTTAAAAATATTCACAAAGAAAAGAGTATTTTAACTTCAGCCCCAATTCTGTCTTTGAAACATTTCGAGGCTCTAGCCAAGCATTTACTTTTCTAGTCTCTCAAACAGAAAGCTTGGATAGTTCTACCCGTTTGCCCTATGACAGCAAGGCATAAATATCAATTGATATTAATAGTCTGGAGATTTACAGGAGAAACGTCATATATTGTATGAGCTATTATTACTACATTATAATCATTTCTATCATGTTATTTAGTTGGTATAAGGGCAATATCTAATATCAATTGCTACTTATTGAGCTGTTATTATGTGTTAGGCACTGTTTTAAGTGCAGTATGTATATCAACTCATTGAAATCTTCTCTAAGAGGGAAACTATTATCAACCCTGTTCTATAGAGATAGAAAAAGGCAGAGAGCTATTAAGGGGACTCATCCAAGGGCACACCACTAATAAATGGCAGAGCTGAGCCCATCTGAACTCCAAAGTCTGCCTGTTACCCTTTCATTTTAATGTTGGTGAAATGGAAAGAAGCTAAGAACACACTGGTTCTATCACCAACCCCATGATGAACCAACCATGTGACTTTGCACATGTCACACAACCCTTGTCTTCTCATTTCTCTCACTTATAAAACAAATGATAACAACTGCCCTGTTTATCTTAGGCAGTTGGTGAGGATAAAACAAGCTCCTTGAAAGAAGGGATTGTAGAGTTTATAACTGTAATCCGAGCCCAAGTTTGATAGAGACTTTTTATTTTTTATTTATTTATTTTTTGGATAGCGACTTTTTAAATAATTGCATGAACTTCTAATGAGTTTTTTAATGAATCGTGAATGAATGGATGATTCTATGAAAATGATGGATGTAAAGAGCATACAATTATAAGGCTTATTCTTATCTCCTGTCACTTTTTAAATAGGGTCTCACTTTGCCCCTGAGCTAGAATGCAATGAAATCATCATAGCTCACTGCAACCTCAAACTAAAACTCCTAAGCGTAAGCCATGATCCTGCCTCAGCTTCCACAATCGCTGGGACTGCAGGCATGTGGTATCCTGCCCAGCTAATTTTTATAATTGTTTGTGGGGACAAGGTCTCACTGTGTTGCTCAGGCTGGTCTCAAACTCCTGGGCTTAAACAGTCCTCCTACTTTAGCCTCCCAAAGGGCTAGGATTGTAGGCATGAGCCACCACATTCAGCCTCCTTTTTTTTTTTTTAATGGTTTCTTCTTAATTTCATTTGGATTTGCTATATTTAAATATATAATGACCTTAAAAAATAAAAATCTTAATACAAAATTTGATATATATCTTTTACTTTCCAAAGTGAAAGACATCTATCAGATAATACAGATAGATTCTCTGTATACAGAGAATACTGGATCTGTGTTATGGATTGGTGGGTGGTTGTAAGAAACAATAGAGGGATTCCATGTAACCTCCACTGAGTTTTCCTCTGTCGGTAACATTTTGCAAAACTATAGTACACTATTATCAGTGGGATGTTAGCACTGACATAGTCAAGATACAGAACTTCACCATCACCACAAGGATCTCTCGTGTTGCCTTTTTATAGTCACCATCCCCTTCCCATCTGTCTCCACACCCTCCCTGGGTGTAATTTTGTCACTTCCTGACAAAATGTACAAATGGAATTATACAATGTGTACAGCCTTTCAGGGTTGCCTTTTTTTCACTCAGCGTCATTCTCTGGAGATTCATCTAAATTGGGTGCATCAATAGTTTGTTTCTTTTCATGGCTAAGTAGTATTCTGTGGTATAGATACCTTGCAGTGGGTTTAACCGTTCACCCACTCAAGGACAATAGACCTCCAGTTTTGGCAATTGAAGCTGCTATAAATATTTGTGTGCAGACTTTTCTCTGGGATGAATGCTCAGGAATGCAATTGGTGGATCATATGGTAGTTGGCTATTTAGGGTTTTTTAAAAATGGAACTGCCTATTTTCTGTTTTCTAGAATGGCTGTACCATTTTACATTCCCCAAAGAGAGGTATGAGTGTTCCAGTTTCTCAGCATCCTCGCCCACATTTGGTGTTGTCATTATTTTTTATGGTAGTCATTCTGATAGGTAGGTAGTGATAATTCATTGTGGTTTTAATTTGCATTTCCCTAATGGCTAATGATGCTGAACATCTTTTCATTTGCTTATTTGCCATCTTTATGTCCTCTTCAGTGAAATGTCTGTTCATGTCTTTTGTTCATTTTTCAATTGGATTTGTTTTTTAACTGTTGAGTTTTGGAAGTTCTAAAAATATGTTCTAGATACTAGTACTTTGTCAGGTGATTTGCCAATATTTTCGCATAACGTATAGCTTGTCTTTTCATCCTCTTAACTGGGTCTTTCACAGAACAAAAGTTCTTTATTTTAATGAAGTTTAATTTATTAATTTTTCATTTATGGGTTATGCTTTTGATGTTAAGTCTAAGTACACTTGGTCTAGCCCTAGATGCTTCAGATTTTCTTTTTTTTTTCCCCTGAAAGTTTGATAGTTACATTTTACATTTAAGTTCATTTTGAGTTATTATCATTATTATTATTATTATTATTATTATTATTATTTTGCAGTTTTTGGCCGGGGCTGGGTTTGAACCTGCCACCTCTTGCATATGGGGCTGGTGCCCTACTCCTTTGAGCCACAGGTGCCACCCCCTTGAGTTAATTTTTGTACAAGATGTGAGATTTTAGGGTGATTTTCTTTTTCTTTTCTTTTGCCTATAGGTGTTCAATTTCTTTATGACACTATTTGTTGAATAGGCTATCTTTTCTCCATTGGATTGCTTTTACATCTTTGTGAAAAATCAGTTGGGCGTATTAGTATGGGTCTATTTCTGGATTCTCTATTCTATTCTCTTGATCTATCCATCTGGCAATGCCATAATCTTTTTTTCTTTCTTTCTTTTTTTTTTTTTTTTCTCCTGAGGCAGACTCTCACTCTGTTGCCCTGAGTAGAGTGTCATGGTATCATCATGGTTCACAGCAAACTCAAACTGTTAGGCTCAAGAGATGCTCTGGCCTCAGTAGCTGGGACTATAGGCATCTGCCACAATGCCTGGCTAATTTTTTGTATTTTTGGTAGAGACAAGGTTCACTCTTCCTCAGGCTCGTCTTAAACTACTGAGCTCAAGCAATTCACCTGCCTCAGCCTCTCAGAGTGCTTGGATTACAGGTGTGAGCCACCACACCCAGCCATGCCACAATCCTGATTACTGTAGCTACATAAGAAGTCTTGAAATTGCATTGACTGATTTCTCTTACTTTATTTTTCTTCTTTGAAATTGCTGTAGCTTTTCTAGTTCTTTTGCCTTTCCTTGTAAATGTTAGAATTATCTATAAAATAGCTTGCTGAGATTTTAATAGGAGGTGTACTAAATATGCATATTAATGGACATTCTTATTATATTGAATCTTCTGTCCATGAGCAAAACATGTCTCCATTTAGATCTTCTTTAATTTCATCAGCATTGTGTAGTTTTCAGCACACTGGTCATGTTTGTTGATATACATGTTTGTTAGATATACATCTAATTTTTTTAGCAATTGTAAATGATAGTGTATTTTTATTTCAGTGTCCATGTGTCATTGCTAGCATATAAAAATATAATTTATTTTTATTTTTTTCTGCATCATACATCCTTTCTGAACTCATTTATTCATTCTGGGATCTTAGTTTACTTTTTTTTTTCTTTTTTTTTGCAGTTTTTGGCTGGGGCTGGGTTTGAACCTGCCATCTACGGCGTATGGGGCCAGTGCCCTACTCCTTTGAGCCACAGGCACCGCCCTTATTTTACTTTTTAAAAAATAGATTCTTTGGAATTTTTCTGCATAAACAATCAAATAAGGACTGTTGCATTTCTTTCTCTCTAATCTCTATGCTTTTCCTTTTCTTTTCTTGCCTTATTGCATTAGCTAGAAGATCTAGTACTATGTTGAATATGAGTAATGTGAGTGACCTTCATGCTTGTTCCCAATCTTGGGGGAAATCCTTAAGTCTTTCACTGTAACATATACTATTAGCTGCAGGATTTTTGTAGATATTTTTTATCAGTTGAGGACATTCCTTTTTGTTCTTATTTTCTGAGCATTTTTATTATAAGTAGTTGCTAAATTTTGTCATTTTCTGTATTAATTGATATGATCTTGTGGTTTTTCTTTTCTAGACTATTAATATGGCATATTACATTGATTTTAAAATATTGTACCAGTGTTGTATCATGGGGATATATTCACTCAATAATGGTGTATATGTCTTTTTATATATTGCTAAATTCACTTTGGTAATACTTTGCTAAACGTTTTTTACTTTTATATTTATGAGAGAAATTGGTCTGTTGTTTTCTCTCTTTTTTGTTCTATTTAGTTTGCATATTAGGATAATACTGGCATTCTAAAGTGTACTTCATAAAGTCTCTTGTCTTCTAGAAGGATTGTGTAGGATTGGTATTCATTTTTCTTTAAATATTTGGGAAAATTCTCCAGTGAAACTAATTGGCCCAGTACATTTATTTTTGGTGAAGATTTTTAAGTTACAAATTCAGTATCCTTTATAGTTATAGGGCTATTTAAATGATCAGTTTTATAATGAGTATGTTGCAATAGTTTGTATTTTCAAGGAATTGGTCCATTTCATCTAAGTTGGCAAATTTATTTGTCTTGAATTATCTCAGTATTCTTTTATTATCTTGTGTTCTGTTTTGTTTTGGTTTTGAGACAGAGTCTCATTTTCTTGCCCCTGGTAGAATGCTGTGGCATCATAGCTCATAGCAACTTCAAACTCTTGGGCTCAAGTGATCTTCTTGCCTCAGCCTCCCAAGTAGCTGGGACTACAGGTGCCCGCCACAATGCTTGGCTATTTTTAGAGGTGGGGTCTTTCTCTTGCTCAGTCTGGTATCAACTCATGATGATCACCTGCCTCAGCCTCCCAGAGTGCTGGGATTACAGGTGCGAGCCACCATGCTCAACCCCCTATTATTATTTTTTCTTGTCTCTGCCTTTCTATATAAAAGATGGTTGATATGGGAATTAAATTAGCTAATATTTATAAAGTGCTCAAAACAAATCCTGGCAAATATTAAGCTCTACATGGGGCTAGTTTTTAACTCTATTTCCTATTCACCCCTCTGTTCTATACACATGAGATGCCTGAGAGTTGGTGTAGGTGATGAACATGCTCTAAGACTAAAGGGGGCCATGGGTGGTACGTTTGTTCTTTACTTAGGTATGTCACTTCAACTGTGTGCTAAATAAAGGATTCGCCATGTTGGTTCATTTCTACGTTGAGTGCCTATGATTCCATGAGCATCCCTGGGCTCTCCTCCTCCCCAGAGAGGCATGAGGTAGGAGAGAGGGGAATTTTTTTCTAGAGTTGGATGACCTGGTCTAAGCCCTGCCTCTGCCCATTTAGCTTTACCTCATGGACCTGCAGTGTCTTTGTTTTTAAAATGGGAAGGATGATGCAGAGAGAAGGGAATGCTTCTACACTGCTGGTGGGAATGCAAGCTAATATGACCTTTGGGAAAGAAGTTTGAAGAACACTCAAGGAACTAAAAGTAGACCTACAATTTGATCCTGCAATTCCTCTACTAGGTTTATACCCAGATGATCAAAAATTATTTTACAACAAAGACATTTGCACCAGAATGTTTATTGCAGTCCAATTCATAATAGCCAAGACATTGAAAGAGCCCAAGTGCTGCCCATCAACCCATGAATGGATTAACAAATTGTGGTATATGTACACTATAGAATACTATGCAGCCATAGAGATGGAGACTTCACATCTTTTATGTTTACCTGGATGGAGCTGGAACATATTCTTCTTAGTAAAGTATCTCAAGACTGGAAAAAAGTACTCAATACTACTATGAAATCAATATATAATCACCTACATGCTCATATGAATAGCAAAACATAACTATAGTCCATAAAGTAGAAGGGAAGAGGAGAGAGAAGGGAGGAGGGGGGATATGGGAAGAAGGAAGGTATTTGGGGGACATCACCTAATATGCATGATGCAATGGTACATTTCAAAACTACTAAGAAATGAGTGTAATTGTGATGGATGTGTTAACTTAGTTCAATGCAAGCATTGTGTATTGAAAAAGTACCCTGAACCCTATAAATGCATCAGTGTACAAAGTTATGATTTAATAAAAAAAATAAATAAAAATAGTCAACTAAAGTTTGGGAAAACAGGCACTCTCTTATACCACTGGTGAAAATGTAGACTAATAAATCTTACTGTAGATGTTTTGACAACATGTATCTAAAATCTGTTTTAAAGTACACAGTCCTTAATGTAGGACTTTTTTCATATTCTTTTACCCCAATATATAACTGTGTATTTAACTCTAATGGTATCTGTCAAGTTACTCATAATAGCCAAAATAAAAATTAAAAATGATTTTGAAAAATTAAAAAAATAAGTAAAATAAATAAAATGGGAAGGATGAGCCACCCTCAAGGGATGATTGTAGGAATTAAACAAGATGATGTATGCGAAAAGCACTTTGCAAACCATAAAGTATTTTGCAACTGTTGGTAATTATTAGTATTATTCAGCTTTAAGGACTCTAACTCATCCATTTGTGGGATCTTTTCCCACAAAGTTCTCAGCCTCTGCTGTGGGAAGGGTGGCTCTTATGGAGGCACTAACAACCCAATGCCCAGTTATACCCAAGGGCAAAAGGGAATTGTTATTTAGCACTACTATATAATTAGTAGTTGACAATCAGATTAAATATGCAGGCTTTTGTTCTGCTAAATGGTACCTCTGTGGCTTTCCAAACCTTGCATGCTGCAGTGTTTAGTTAAAGAGGAAACAATTGACCTTTCTCTTACTGAGGTGTGTTTATGGAATTGCTTGCTAAGTAGGAGTTAGCAATTGCGAGAGAACTGAGTTTGCCATGAGACAAAAAGACTGTACCACCATTAGCAGTGCTGCAGATTCTTGTAGGCTGGGACTCAAAAAGGAATTCAATTCTATTCAGTTTAGCTTAGCCTGATTCAATAAATTGAGGCTTGCTATTTGTTGGACATTGTGCCAGGCACAAGAGATACAGAAACGACTATGACACAGCCGCTGGCTTTCTGGAGCTTATAGTTCTGTGAGGGAGACAGGCAGAAAACTCCAAGTTCAGTGTGGGATGAGCTAGGCTAGAAGCAATCCTACAGGGAAAACACAGGGTTTCTTTTTCACTGGTGTGTTCTCACTTCAGGCGGGAGGGAGTGAGAGGGTTTGTAAGGGCCATGAGAAATCAGATCAGACTGTTTTTTGCTGGGTTTTTTTTTTTTTTTTTTTTTTTTTCAGTCACATTCCTTGGGGAAGGTCATTACCCACAGGGACTCCAAATATAAGTGTGTGTCTGCAAAGAGTTTTTTTGTTTTTTTTTTTTCCTCAGTATATTCCCACCTTTTAAATGACTATTTTTTGTCCCTTCAAATCGAGGCGCTGGTCTGGTTTAAAAACAATTATTTTTAACAACTTCATAAATCAGAGCTTTATGAGTTTAGTTATGCAGATGATTTCCTTGGTTGAAAAGTGGAAGAGTGAAAGAAGGTTTACTTGGTTCAAGGATTACTTTTTCTTTTAATTAAAATTCATTTTTTATTTTTTGCGATGACTCTTAATCTGTCACTCAGATGCCCAGATAAGATTTACTTTTGTTAAGAAAAATTGTTGAAATGCTTTGAAGTGAGAAAGAAAATACAATGTTAACTTGAATCCAGAGGCAGCAGTGGAGATGCTAAGAGATTATTAGGTTTAGGATATTTGGAGGTAGAATAAGAACTTGCTGGAGCATTCAGTGTGGCAGGTGAAGGAAAGAAAAAAATCATGAATGGTTCTTTACCATCATGGAAGCTAAGTTGAGTAAATATTTGCTGAGTTTGATAATGGTACCTACCTACTATAACGAATCAATTGATACCATACAGGTAAAAGATATTATACCAACTTCCTTTTATGCCACCTTCCATATGCCCCTTCTCTACTTCTAGCCTGCTCATTAAGTGCAAAGTCTTCCACTACAGAACTGAATATTCTCTGCTATTTGGCCTCCTCTCATATTTCCAACTCTATTGGTTGTCTTATACTTTAAACTTTAGGCTAGGCCAAGGCTTAAGATTTTTCAAAGGATGCCATTGCACTTCTAATAAAATACTGACCCCTTACTGTTGCTGCAAGGCCTTGTGTATCTGGCTCCTGCCCATCTCATCAACTTCATCTACTCCATCTGATGTTGCTCTTTCTACTACTCTTTGGCCATGTTGGCCTCCCCTAAGTTTTTTTAAACACATAGAGCTTCCCTTTCCTATACACAACTATTTCGTGGGAAACTGACCCAGAAAGAGCCCTATATACTTCAGGAATGAGCACCCTACTCCTAGCATGTAAGAGGCACATAGCAAAAATTTGTAGCATTAAAAAATTTAAAAGCAGTTTTCTTAAGGTGACCACAGGAATTCTAGCCACAAATCCCAAGCAAAGAATGAGAGAACAGACAGACAGACATCTAGGCAATTTTGGCTTTTGAGAACTAACCAAAGTCAAAATTTCTCCTATGCCAAAAGAGCACTGAATGTTGTGGTGAAGAGTTTATAGGTGATTTTGAAAAAAGAAGAACTAGCAAAAGAGAAATTTTTAAAAAACGGTGTGGTGTACTACCATGTATCAAAGGGAGAAGACATTGAGAAGGCTGTGGTATTTTCTCTTTCACTTGGCTTTCCTATCTCTTTTTCCCCCCCCCCACTTTGTACCATATCACTCTGTGACTACCATGTTCCCACAGTCTATGTCAATGATTTTCAAATGGTGCTATGCAGCACACTGGTGTGCTGTGGGAGAATCTTAGGTGTGCCACAAAAATTTTTAAAGATCATTAATTAAATTATTTTCAAAAGAAGTTCAAGACACAGTAAATATATATATATTTTTTTACTTCTTTTTGATCAACATAATTTAAGTGTGCTGTGGAAATTTAACTATAGGTTTAAGTGTGCTTTGAGATCAAAAAGGTTAAAAAACACTGGTCTATGTCTGGTATTTTTACTCTTCTAATGCTTAACCACACTCATAACATCATATTCAGATACACACACATACACATAAAATGCAAGGTTTTTTTTTTTTTTTTTGGCTATTTACTTTATAAGAATAAAATCAGTGTTATACACCTCTGCTTTTCTTAAAAGCACTTTATGGAAATTTCTCCAAGTCAGGCTATATAGCTTGGTAGAGCTTCATTTAATACTTTTGCATGGCTACATGGTATTCTAAGGAGTAGAAATATCATTACTTTTTTAACCATTTCCCTACTGATGGGTATTCATTCTGGAAATTTTCTGACATATACAAGTATACTGTGCTAGCCCACCTAGCTTCTGTGATTATTAATTTACAGCCAGCCTAGTTTTATTTTTATCTCCATTTTACTACCCCTTTGGAATATTTTGAAGCAAATTCCATGCATCATATCATCTCATGATAGGCATGCAACTTATCTATATACTTTTGTTGCTAGAAGTAATGCTGCCTTAATGATCCTTATACATCTAAGACATGGGTCATTTTATTTCTATGGTATAGATACCCAGGAATGGATTTTCTAGCTGGACAGCTATCGATATTTTTAACTTTATAGACATGCTAGTTTCCTTCCCTGAAAATCTAGAATTAATTTGTTAAAACCTGTGTCCAGGGTGGCGCCTATGGCTCAGTGAGTAGGGCACCGGCGCCATATACTAAGGGTGGCAGGTTCAAACCTGGCCCTGGCCAAACTGCAACAAAAAATAGCCAGGTGTTGCGGTGGGTGCCTGTGGTCTCAGCTACTTGGGAGGTTGAGGCAGGAGAATGGCCGAATTCCAAGAGCTGGAGGTTGCTATGAGCTGTGACACCATGGCATTCTATTGAGGGTGACAAAGTGAAACTTTGTCCCTAAAAAATAATAAATAATAAAACCTGTGTCCACCTTTACCAATTCTACCTCAGCCTCTTGATAGCAGGCCCATATTTTATGTCTTGGGTATTTCTAGTACATAGCATAGGATTTGGCAAAGCAGAGGCAAGTGGCACTGTCTTTTTTTTGTTCTTTTTTCTAAATACATCACAAAAGGATTATAATCAATTATGTGATGCTGGATGGTGCTGTTTAACACTTTTGAGCTTATTTCCTTATTTGTAAAGTGGCGATATGAGGATAAAGTGGAATAATATACATAAAAGAACTTCAAAAGCCAAAAAGTGCTATGCAGATACCATAAGATTTTGTTTTTACTTTTTTGCTGGTAATGGTTATTATTATTATAAATTTTAAAAGAATTTCTTTAGGGGAATTTGTTTGTACAATCTCCTTAACACATAAGCCATTCTATACAGCTGTGTTCCTTCTGCCCAGACTCCTGAGAGGGGGCTCCTTGGTTAGCTGATCAGGAGTTTCTTCTCCGCTCACACAGTGGGCAACTCAGAGAGAGGCTGCATTCCTGCCCAGGAATATAGAATCCAGGCAACTTAGACAGGTAGGAGCCTCTCACCTGCTGGTGTGGGCTTTGTTCCAAAAGCTCCCGATTCTTCTGAAAATCTCCTTGCTCTTTCTTTGTACTAGTGGCTGAGTCACAGCCTTCAGAAGGCTCTAGATATTTGGAAAATCTACAGAAGCCCAGGGAAGGGTTCAGTGCGTTTGATATTTATGGAGCACTTCCTTCATGGAAAGCCTCTATCAGGCCCCAGGGAATTATGAGGTCAGGTGGAAAGATCAGTGGACAAGGGAACGGTAGCTTCTTAACTTATCTATGTGTCTTTGTTCAAATTATTCTCTGGGCCTCAATATCTATTTCTGTAAATCAAAAATGTATTTTTTTTGCCTGCATGGCAGTGGGACCCAAGACAGGCTGTGTTGTATATAGAGAATGCCTTCTAAAATACACAACTCGATCACCTTAGGTTTGTGCGAGGCCTGGTTCATACATTTTTATTTCCTGAGAATTAAAATTTTATATATATACATATATATATGTGTGTGTGTATGTATATGTATATATAATATATTTACACACACACATATATAGATAGTATAAATACAGATGGTAGTTCCATGTATTTCTTAATTTAGGTGGGTTTATTTATTGTTTAGCTATTCCTTTTTATACTCCATTTAGAATTAGAGGATTGTTATAGACAGAATCAATATGTACCCAGGTGGAATTTGGATTCCTTATGCTCATGACCAAAATTGGAAGGCCAGGATGTTTTTGTGCTTCAGAAAATGACAGAGCAGATATTCAGATCATCCATTCCCTGCAGGGGCTTCTTTGTTTTTTTCCTCTTTCTAAAATTTAGAAATATTTTTCCAGCTTTATTGAGTCATAATTGATATTTGTTCATTAATTTATGCAATTTTCAAATTATACAATCTATACAAATGTATACAATTTGTACTAATTGCATATGTTTATGGTGTACCATATGATGTTCTTATGTATGTCTGCTGTATGACTACATTACAAAATGATTAAATCAGGCTAATGGGCTTGGCACCTATAGCTCAGTGAGTAGGGCACCGGCCACATACACCCAGGCTGGCAGGTTCGAACCTGGCCCGGGCCTGCTAAACAACAATAACAACTGCAACAAAAAAATAGCTGGGCATTGTGGCAGGCACCTGTAGTCTCAGCTGCTCAGGAGGCTGAGGCAAGAGAATCGCTTAAGCCCAAGAATTTGAGGTTACTGTAAGCTGTGACTCCATGGCACTCTCCCGAGGGCGACATAGTGAGACTCTGTCTAAAAAAAAAAAAAAAAAAAAACAGGCTAATGAACATATCCCTCACCTCCCATACTTGTCATTTTTTTGGTTGTGACATTTAAAATCTACTCTCCCAGCAATTTTCTGATATGTAACAGGTTATTATTAACTGTAATCACTATGCTGCATAACAGAACTCCAGAATTTATTCCTCCTGCATAACCGAAACTTTATACCCTTGAACTGAGATCTCCCCAGAAGCTTGTTAAGACTCAAGTCCATGATGGCCCCTAGCCTGCCTTATAGCATTCTTGCTCAGGCAGCCCTTAGACACCTGGAGCTGGCGTGGACTGGGCTCTAGTCTGACAGAAGGGGACATTCCTGGGCAGTGGGAGGGTCACAGACGGGGCAGGAGGTAGGCACTGAGGTCCTGTGTCTGTGCACACTCTTCCTGCCCTGCCCACTCCCTGCTCCCACTGATGGGAGGATCAGGGACTTTCAGAGGCAGATGGTCCTCTGCAGTGGTAACTGAAGCACTTCCCTTTTAATCAGACTGTTCCTAACCCAGATAAAAACTCAACTCCCTTACGAAGCACCAGGAAGAGTCATGTAAAGGGACAGCCCTGCTCACATGTGTAAGGTGTACGTGTTAGTCAGACTGAGTTTACCAAATGCCCACTCTGGGAAAAGGAAACTGGAAGCCCTGTGCACCTTCTCCTGGAGATAAATAGCTGTGAGATGTTGCAACAAACTCGAGCCTCTTCTGGGAAATGTGCGTGTTTATATTTGGAGCCTGCCAGCCGGTGTGGTGGCCAGCGCTTAAGGCAGCGAGCTCCACTTACTTTCTGCCTTGCTTCCATCCAACACGCGGCCTCCTGCAGCAGCAGGTCCCAGCCTGCAGGGCCATGGTGGGCGGCCAGACAGAGGGAAATGCTACTTTTCATCTGGCCAGTGTGGGCTTCCGTCCAGCAGGGTAGCACTGCATGTCCTTTGAGGCTTGCTTTTTCTAGTCTTTGCAGCGGAGTGAAAGGCAGGGTCAAGAGCTGGCACTGCCCTATAATGTGTGGATGTTCTTGTCGGTCAAGGCCAAAGAGACTCCAGCAAGAACGTTTCTGTGGAAAGGTGCTTTTTAGCTCTGAGAGGGGCTCTAGTCTGACAGGAGGGGACATTCCTGGGCAATGGGAGGAAAATCTCCTTCAGAACCTGACCTGGGGTTGGAGGTGGCACAGGGTTGAGGAGAGAAGAAAATCCCAGTCATGTGTATTCTAACCCCACTGGGAAGTGCCTGACTCATTGAGGGGACACTTTCCTGAGATTGTTTCTTTGTAGGCTTAAAAGTTTGAAAAACTATGGTGGAAGAAAAGAAGGAAGGGAGGGAGGGAGATAGGGAAGGGGAAGAGAGAGAGCGCAGGAGAGAGAAAGAGGGAAAAGTAGGAAGAAAGGAAAATAAAGTGTACTTTGGGCCACTCTCCTCTTTGGGGAGAGTCGGCTGTAGTTACCACACTAGAAAGCTCTGTTCACCCTGTGCCAATACAGCAGGCTAAAAGGGAATTCCCGACTAGACCTGCCTCCCTTTCTTTCTGTGTGGGTGGGGTGGTGCCTGTGGCTCAAAGGGGTAAAGCACTGGCCCCATATGCTGGAGGTGGCAGGTTCAAACCCAGCCCCAGGCAAAAACTGCAAAAAAAAAAAAAAAAAAAAAGAATGGGAGTTCTTTCTGTATGGGTGTCTGTCTGTCTCTCTGTCCCTTTTTATCTGAGTCTCTGCTTCTCTGTATCTCTCTGTGTGTCTTTCTGTCTGCGTCTCTCTTCTTCTCCATGTCTATGTGTGTTGTTTCGTTTTGTTATTTTAGTAAAAAGAAAAGCTAATTACACAACACTAAATTAATGGTAAGTGCCTCATCTAGTCCTGAAGGCAGACTTCAGAAGCACACGGGAATGGATTCAAATTCCACTTGAGAAAGCTGGCAGCTGCGCGACTTCGGCTAATTCACATAATCTCCTTGAGGAGTTGTATAAAACTGGACCATCAAGCGGCTTCATGGTTAGGTGGTGAAGATGGGATGAGACAACGTGTGTAAAAGTGCCTCAGCCCAGGCAAGGACACGTGGAGGTGGGGTTGCAGAAAGGCAGAGGCTGAGCCTGGCAGCCCCTGGCTGCAGGGAGTATCTCGCCTTTATCCCCAAAGCAGTGGGAAACTGAGGAAGGTTTTGAAGAAGGTAGTGAGCGATGGTTCCAGTGTGGAGGAGGCAGTGTCAAGAGTGGGGAGGTCAGGGTCATGGATGGGAGCGCCAGGGAGGGGCTACTGCAGCAGTTTTAGTGACTTCAGACTCTTTGGGGGATTTGGTACTGCACTTGGTCCTTGGTACTGCACTTGCCCCTAATTCCCTAAATGGCTTTGACCTTCAGGTTCCTAATCTTGGACCTAACCTGTTAACTAAGTTCATTCCTCCACTCAAATGTAGCTTTGGTTCAGTTTTATTAAATCTGTAGTCATTCCTAGTACCTGTTATGTGCTAAGAACTCTGCTGGCTGAAAATAGAATTTAATGTAGTGACAGTAAACAGGTGTCAATTACTCACTGGTAGTGCCTGTGTTGAAAAGATTCTGGGGCCACCAGTTAACAAGGCCAGGATTGATCAGCCATGTCTGCTGTGGGTGAGGAGAGCGCTGGCAGCACATTTGTCACATCTTCGCCATCTCGGCTCCAGTGACTCCCACCTCCTGGGTTCCACCCTGGCCTGATGCAGGCTCTGCTCAGAGCATCTTAGCTTACAGCTCTCACTAGTCTGCACACTGTAGTGGACATCAGTAGCTGCTGCCTGGCTAAAAGCCATTAAAAAACAGGCATTCTTCTTTCACCATCAGGACTGCTATGCCAGAGTGCATTAGCTGGCAGGGGTGTCCGCGTATCTCATAGAGCGAGCACATGCAGTGAACAGAGAGGGAAGACAGAACTGAGAGATAAAGAGGCTGACCAGGAGCAATCCTGTGAGGCCCTGGGTCCAGCGACGTGGAAGCTCTCAGCATGGGAGAGGTGTGGACATATGCCCACAAATGGGGTAGATGAGCACGTCCTCAGGAGGTTGGAAAGGCAACCTAAGGAGCTGCTACATACAGACAGTGGAGCAGTGGTGGGGGGAGGGGCAAGCAGGCAAGCTGAGTGAGTAATCAACAACCAAGAGGGACATGTGAGCACTTCTTGGCAAATTTTCAGCACAGTGGGAAAGGGAACTCCCAAAAACTTAACTTCCTATCATCCCAGATTAAAGCTTGAATGTTGCTTTTTGCCCAAGAAAAGGGAAGGGTGACCTACAATTCTGGTCTGGGGCAGCTAAATATGGGTGTGCCTTCCCCATGCCTTTCCTCTCCCATTTATAGGGCTGGAAGTAAAGGACTTTGGGAAGGCAGAGTTACTAGGTGGCTAGTTCCTGGGGTTTTGAGCCACTCTTTGAAGAGGAGGGCAGCTTGGAGGAGTTACCCGGCCCCTATCAGATCAATGGGAAACGAGCTTGGGGTGCCATACTGCTCAGTGTTTGCTACCATAGCCTATTCTACCAAGCAGGCCCCAAACGAACTAAAAATTCCACAACTCCAGGGTTTAAAAGGGGCTATTTATACCCTGCCCATTAAAAAAATCTCTACCACCTATTTGCTCACACAATGCTTGTTGTGTCAATAATGCAATTAAGCCAGGCTGAGAGTTTAGGGAGATGAATCTTTCACACATTGCTCACATTGCAAATTGCTGGGAGGTTTTGGAAAGCAATTTGGCAAAATATATCAATTGTCTTAAAATATTCATGCCCCTTGTGCCAGTCATTCTACTTCTAGAAATCTAGCCTGAGGAAACAATGAGAAATGTGTGCGAAGAATGTAAAAAGCCACTTACAACCATCAAAAAACAACATAAATTTGTGTGTCAGAATGGCACCTACAGAAAATGGACTATTATGTCTCGATTATATTTGCATTTATGAAGACATTTGACGGCATGTGGAAATGTTTAAGGTTGTGTAAGTGAAATACCAGGAACTAGGTAAAACCCTACTTACTCAAGTGGCTATATATTTATGGGCAAAACAGAAGAAATGCATCCATTTTAAGAGCTAATAGTGGCTTTTTTCTCTTACTCTTGGGATTATATGGATTTTCTGTTTTCTTCTTTATATGTTAATGTATTTTCCTATTTTGAAGAATGTTGCTGTATTTTTTTAATAATAAAGAAAAAAATCACAAAAAACTTTATTTTAAAGTGTGATGCCCAGGTTGAGGCTGTCATTGGGGTCCTCAAAGGGGAGGCTGTAGTTTCTGAGATAGATTCAGGAGATGTCTTTATGCAGGCCCCTCAATGTAGCCTTCATCTGATGGCCACTAAATGCTTAATCAGAAAAGCTTCCAGGTTGTTATTGCTGGTCAACTGTCTGATCATGTCATAAAGGGAACAATCAGAATATGATTCCTGCAAAATAGGGAGACTTCTGCAAGCAGTGCTCGGCCACACCTAACCTCTGGCCTCCTTGGTAAAAAGAAACACATGGGGAGAGGGGGAGTGCTCAGATGAAAGCTCAGGCGGGGTGTGTTGAACTGGGTGAAGAACAAGAGGAAGAAAGAACACAAGAAGCATAGGAAGAGCATACAGCCAACAAATCTTGGAGGGGGGGAAAAGAGATTTAACTTCTAGCATTGCACAGAGATGTCCGTAAGGAATTTGCAACAGGTTAATCAGAGCTATTGAATTGCAAGCAAAAAATGCTTGGATAGTTGCGGGTGTGGCTAGACTAAGAATTCCTTGTAAGTAGTACAAAGGCTCTGACATCTACCAGTGTGCATTCTGATGTAATGGACCCAGATTAGGACTACCTAATAATAGTAACAATAATAATAGTAAAAGAGAGATGAATGTTCATATAGAACTAAACCGAAGCTATGTGCTTACCCTAAAAATACAGAATCAGATATTAATATCACATCAGCTTTGTATTGTTTTTGACATTGTTTTCATGTCCTACCATAGCCCTAGAGAGGCAAATGGAAATGTTTGGTAGAGAAAAAATTGGATGTGGGTCTTCTCTGTAATTAATGTGTTTAGTACAGTGTAGAAAATTGGAGGAGTGGATGAGATACAGAGTCGGCTGCTTCATCTAGGCACATACATTTATTAATTCATTTACTCATGCATTTGGCCCATACATGCTGAGAATCAACTGAAATGTGCTGGGCACTGGAGACTCAGAGATGAATCAGTTCTCTGTTTTAACTGAGCCTGGGTTCCAGTGAGGAAGACAATCATGCTAACAAACAAATTATTATCCAATGTGAGAAGTGTTGTAATTGTAAGAGCACAGATTATAGAGAGCACACCCTCCATGGGTAAGTATGGTCATGAACTTGTAGGAGTTTTCCAGGTCAAGGGACCTCTGGGTAGTGGAAGGAAGCATGTCATGTGCAAGCAGAGAGGCAGGGGCAGAGCTTGTTTGGAGATTAAAAGATATCTGGTGTGACTGGATCTCAGGTATGGGGAGTGACAGGTTGGGACTCTGGAGCTAGACTGAGAATGGCTTGAGGGCAACAGCAGTTCTCAACTTTGGCTGACATTGGTTGGGGAGCTTTAAAAATATTAATGTCTGAGTCCCACTCAGAGATTCTGATTCAGCCTGGACATTGGGACTTACAAAACTCCCAGGTGACTCTAATGTGCAGCCAGGGCTGAGAACCAGGGCTCAAGGGTCCAAAAAGGCTTTGAATAATTTAATGAATTTATGTTCCTATAATAATATTTTGCCAGTGCTATGAAGGCCGGAGACTAGAGGAGGAGAGGCAGGTGATCAAGTACAAATGTCCAGATGAGAGAGGATAAAGGTCTTATATAAATGACATTGGTGATGAGGAGGAAGGGGAGGGAACAGATTTGAAAAATAGACTTGATGGGATGGAGTGGGAGGAAGGAGAAAGAACAAAAGCAGGTATTCAGATTTCTTCAGTAAATACTGATGTCATCACTGAAATATAAAACACAAGAGAAGGAACAGGGTTGGCGCATGATTGGGTGTTGGAAAAGCAGGAATGGAAATATTATATACGGGTAACTACAAAAGTTTTGAGATAGACTGTGTTATGGTCCATTATTTCGCTTCCAAGAAATAGTCGATAGCATCTTTTCTGATTCATAGTAGCTATCACTCTAGGCTTTTCTAGAGACCAAGGATCAGATTGTTCAATATCCATTCCAATCTTTTTCTCAATGTTTCCTAATAATGCAGAAGATGGAAGGGTAAAGAATCCTATATTTACCAGACCAAATATAACTCAGTTTCTGCATGAGATTTGATTCTGTCAATCAGACATTTCAATGTCAAAGTCAAGAGGTGGAAGTGAGATATGACCAGGTGGAGGGCCAGTTTCTGCTGCTCTGTGTGGCCTGGCAAGCACGTGCAGCAGGAATTGGGGGCTGGGGGTTTTCTTTGGCCTTTGGACAAAGGTCACACCATCCTTTTCTTACTTTCTTTCTTACAGGCCCTGTCCCGGGCCTGCTAAACAACAGTGACAACTGCAAACAAAAAATAGCCTATCATTGTGGCAGGTGCCGATAGTCACAGCTGTTTGGGAGGCTGAGGCAAGAGAATCACTTAAGCCCAAGATTTGAGGTTGCTATGAGCTGTGACACCACAGCACTCTACTGAGGGTGACATAGTGAGACTCTGTCTCAAAAAAAAAAAAAAAAGAAACAACAAAAATGAAAAGAAAAAGAAAAAAATCTTCCTAGGCTCCAAATGAGGGGACAATTTGAGATATTGGTATTTATGAAGCCTCCTTTAATCCAGGCACTGTTAATTATGGGCTTTTTATATTCTCCTGCCTAGTAAATAGTTTCATTAAGAGCAAAGTATGACTTTTAGGGAAGTGTGATTTTACATATTAGGATGTTACAAATTCAGATGTATTACAGAGGATTAATACTTCTGTAATAATGTAAAGATGGAGAGATTGGATTAAAGATGGCAACTGAGTAACAGCTTCCCTGTAACTGGGCACGGTGAATCTGGGGAGAAAAGACTCCAGGCATCTCTGGCTGGTGGGATCTGCCTATGATCATCCCTTTGAGGATACAGGGAGCCAGCAAGGGACATCTGGACCCCAGGAGGAGGACAAAAACAGTGGAAAACTGGCAAGTGGCTGCGTTGTGTTCAATCGACCTAATCACGCTGGCAACCGTGAGTACAAGCAGCAGTGAGACTGCAAACTGCAAAGGCCTTACCTGTGAACTGTTTTGGTGTTCTTGGACTCTGCACTCAGTTGAGCTGCCTTGGGGAGAGCTTGAGCAGGAGTGTGGAGAATGTTGGGCATTGTCTGGGGCCCCAGAATGAGCCACTGAACTGGGCAAAGTAAGCCATTGTGAAAGAACTGCTCCAGCAAGCTCGGCCCTCAGGGTCCCAGAGCAAGGATCGGGTGTGGAAAAAGTAACCTAGTGACTGAGCAGCCTAAAGGCAGGGACTGAACTGCCTTACAGCCTTAATCCTTAGGGGCAGAGTGAGGCTGTTTTGGCACACTGGAGCCTAGGGCTGTTGCCCTGGGTAGAGTGCCGTGACGTCACAGCTCATAGCAACCTCAAACTGCTGGGCTTGGCGCCGCCCAGACCTCCATAAGAGCTGTGCAGTGACCCCCGAACAGTGACCCACACCCACCGGGCCTCCGCATTCCCTGACCAGGAACTGCAGGAGCCACACAACCCTGCGTCCTCCCTCCTGTGTCCTCCAAGCCTCCACACTAACCCATTCATCTGGCCAGGGACCCTGGTAGCTGCGTGCCGTCTGGAGCCCTCCATGCCTCTGCACAGAGCCCTTCTCCTGGCCAGAGACTGCTAGAGCCTTGGGTTCTCTGTGCCAAAGTCATTGGGCGCCAGGCACTCCCAGGACCGTGTGTACCACCCCCAGCTCTGTTGCTGGATCTGGGCATGTCACATACCGAAGCTGCTTCCACAACCAGAACTCCCTATCTAGAGCAGCCCCAGAGGAACTACACAGGGTCACTCCCTACAAAGATCCAGCAACAATAGAGTGATCCTGCTGGGGTCTAATCTTGGAGAGACACCTCCCCAACTCTGAGGACGGCCAGAGGCAATGGTGAAAAACAATCA